>ML776730.1:1157278-1180602 GCA_009831015.1 Picea engelmannii
ATATAAGAGGTTGTCCATAAGAAGAAAATGTTTTGAAACAATATCTTTCAATGTTTAGTGGTGGGATGCAATTAAAGATGGTGTTGTATGGAGGTTGATGTGAGTCTAGAAAAGTTAGTGTCAAATCTATAGATGATTTTTTATTGATCAGATGTTGTGGTTGGTGATGTTGGGAACATGCTGACTCCAATGTCAAAATGTTGTGCTGGAATACAAATGTTCTGTCTATTTTGAGATATACCCAATGGCATAGACAACCATGTGCAATACCACATCATATATCTGAAGTGAAAACACGAGAGAAGCTAACTCATAGAGGGCCATAATAGAGAGTTCCTTCGTTAAATGTGTAAACTGTTGAATTTACTTGTAAAGTATGCTAGGGTGTGTAGAGAAAAGAGTAGATGTTTAATTGATGTTCTTCCCATTGGAGATGATACATAGATAGTAGGTATACTTTCTATTGAGAGCTAGAGAAAAAAATGTTTTTTTATACTAGAGTTAGTGTCTCAAAGAGAAGGACCCTAGAGTTCCTTCATGTACCTTGAGAACATTAGAGGTTATATGATGGGGGTCAAAGTCATGGGGACTTTAGCTTGTCGACCAATATCTTATAATGTTCATTCATAAAGGGGGTTTTCAAATTGTGAAAAATTAAGTTAATATATTATAGGTATTTGGGGGGATAGATGAATGCTATATGGGGGTTATAAAAATGGGTATCTAGTAAAAATTAGGGAATGGGGAGTTTTTATTGGAACGTTGTATTGGGAGGGGGGTTCAACAAAAGGATTTTGAGAGGTATTTATCAATATTTAGTGAAATTAGGGTTATTCTTTAATATCCTGAATACATGTGTTATGTCTTAGGTTCACTTAGTGAAGACCCTATGGTTAAAGTAGGGACACACTGAAGAAGAGACCATATGTGATGCTCAAATTGGTGTGTTGAAGGTGTCATAAAATGCTAGTGAGTAATAGACAGTGTCAGTTATCTATGTTCCATAAAAAAAAAATATGAAGTAATATTCTCGTCCTTAGTAATCAGCATAATGTGGTCGATGTACTATGCAACTTTTCCAATATTGCAGATAATAAACCAAGTCCAAGTGTATTGTCTTATATTTTTATGTAGAAGGGGTATGGTATGTGTTGTAGAATCTAGTTGTGCGTGAGTAGTGGGATAGACAAAAGGTAACTTAATGGAAGGAACACGAGACTAGTGATATCCAAGCTTATGGGACATTTTGGTTGTTACAGAAGCACTACGTTCTAGATATTGTTTTTCATAAATGGCTAGAAGAGGTAGAATTTCATGTGATGCCTCTTGTGGTTGATGAAGATATGTTCTAGAATGACCCTCTACCTTTAAAAGTCCAGTAGTGGTTTGTATAAATTTAAGGATGTCACCAATGTGTGGAAGTTAAATATGCATGATATGGATTATGTTACTATCTATAGAAGCATCGTGTTGTTTGAGATTTCTATCTTTAGGAAAAGGGACTTTTTTTTTATCATTAGCTTGTGCATGCCTCTTTATTGGCATCATACATTGAACCCTAGGATATCCCCGATTTGGTAGTAATGTTGGATATCTTTCTGTAGGACTAGATGAGAGCACTATTGGAATTAAGGCATGAGGTATAGGGAGGGGGAGTGGATAAACTATCAATATTTGTGCTTGGGTAATAAGGGATGCAATAAATTTCTTTGGTGATATTGTGAGAGAGGAAAACAAGGGATGGGGAATGGAGAATGAGGGGAATTGAGATTGAAAGTAAGAGAGTGAGAAAATTTTAGAGGAGGGTTATTATTTTATAGGTTTTGGAAGAAGAATGATGTAGATGGAGAAGATTGGTTGGTGCAAGGTACATCAGAGACATAAATGAATTTATGCAAGCACACTATTTGGATTGCAAGATCATGAGAAAAGCATTTCACAATTGAGGTGATTTCATAGGTTTCACCTTGTTTAAATAGTTTATATGTGTTGTAGTAGACATTGTATAGTGAAATATTGTGGTTGTTGATATGGGATTCCCAAGAGTAAGTTAGAATAATCGATGGGAGAGACATCTCATTCGATGGTGTTTTAGGAAGGCCCTATGGAGAATATTATAGTACAATATTTATTAACCAAAAGATGAGGTCAGTCATGTTTACCCAATTGAGGTGATAAGGAGAGAGGTGCAGTTTGGTGGGGAGTTGAAGATAGGTTACAAAGTCTTAGGATATGAGTTTTTTTTTATACTATTGTTAAGAATGATCTAGGCTAGTTGGTGTTTAACTTGACAATTGTGAGTGAAAATGATCTATTAGGATTGCCCCTTCATCATTAAGAGTAAGGAAGGGTCTCCCATAATACGGTTGGGAAGAGTGATTATTTTTTACTTTGAGGAGGGGTCATGAGATGGAGTTTGATCGGGAAAATTATGTCCAAGTTCAAAGTGTTCTAGTAGTTTCTCGTCATTGTAGAGTATTTTTAGGGTGGATTGGCATTACTAGTCACAACAATTGGAAGCATCATGAAAATGGGATTTGTTGTAATGACGCCAATGAGGAGGTCATAAAGGAACATTGGGACTAGGTCTAGTGTTAGGGTTGTTGGAGGATGTTTCCAATGTATTATTGAAAGGATGACAAGAGGGAGGAAGGTAAGAAGTAAGAATATGATGCCATTTATCAAGATTATGTTCCATGGTGAGAGAATGGAGGATGGATTGATCTAAAGTGTTTCTCTCATAAAAATATACTTCATGCCAAACATTCACTACCAAACCATAATTAAATTTAAGAGACAGTGCCTCTTCAAAATCTATGTTCTAGAGTTGGATTTGGAGCGTGGTAAACATATCAATATAGTGATTAACACTTTGGTTCAAGTCTTGTCGTAGCTACAACCATATACACATAATTTATGTTCTAGGGGTAGCTAAGAGGGTAAAAATGGTGTTTTATGGAAAGACATAAAGCATCCCATTTGGTGATGTTCTTAGATTTGGAGTTGACTAATGTGTCTTCATTAACTTCAATGTTAATCATTGTATATTCAATGTGATATTTCCATCATGCTTGTGTCGCACCTTCTAAGTGGTTTCCAATGAGAAGAAAACATTGCTCTTCATTTATTTGTAGATGAGATTTGAAATATGATGCGGGGCTACATATACATGAGTCTAACAATTTAGCCTACACTTTCCCTCCATATTTTCTCTATAAGATCATGATATCTAGTTAAAAATGAGAGATGGAAACCCTAGAATAATGTATTAGGTCTTCCATAAGAGTGCTAGTCAAAGACTGAAATATGTTGGAGTAGGATCTTCATCTTCCTCTTAAGAGGTTTTCCTACATGAAGGAATTTTTTTGTAGAAAGTATGCTTGGAAAGGCCATGTACTACCAGAAGAGAAGATTTGAGGTGGGAGGGTGACCTCCACAATCTCATATGCTATTGAATGTACACTTTCTAGGTAGGATTTGGAGCCCAAATATGTTGATAGCAAAACTAAAAAATCCTTAAGAATAAATACATTTAGGGTTTGCACTAAATAGGGATCTAGGTGGAAGGGCGTTCTCCAAAAGAGAACTAAATTTGAAGAGCTAAGGAGCTAAAGAAAAATGATGGAGAGAAGCCCCCAAGAAAGAGGTCTTTTAATGTTTGTGCATGAAGAAGATCTGGGTGGGAGTGAGTTTTCTAAAAATGAACCAAATCTGGAGAGATAGTGCATGTGGGGTGGGAGGGCGGCCTCAAAAACACAATGCCAGAAGAATATGGGCCTAAATCTTAGGCTTTGATACCAATTAATGAATATGTCTACTAGATATTACAAGTAAAGACTATAAATTCAGAGAAGAGAAAACAAGAATAGATTAAAACATATTCTTAAATTTATTCATTTGACCAAAGGATTTTTATAGTTTTACAATGGGTAAATTGAAGCTAACTATTGATTGAAAAAAATAATAAAATAAATGCACTTAACATAAAGCTAGAAAGAAAAGATAAATAATGCATATTCATGTAGCTTGAAGGTTGAAAGATGTAATCAACTATCCCTATATCCCTATATCCCTACATGCTACTAGAAAAGAGCCCTCGAGGGAAGTGCACTACTAATGAGACATCCTTCTTGGGGAGTGCACTTTGACATTCCACATCATCATTTAAGTACTTGAAAGCATAAAATATGTCCTCAAAATCAATTTTAATTTTACATGATGTCATGTCTTGGCATAAGAGTAGGGAATGAGTATTTATCTATGGCTATGGAGTATTTATAGTAGTAGAAAATATTATATGTATGTGAATAGTTTTGAGAGAGAAACATTGCCTCCATATTTGTATTGTTGCATTTAATAACTAGATTTGAATTTCTTAAACTAGTAGCCATGTTGTAAAGAATTCATATGACCATTAGAGAGTATAATTTCCACCTTAGTCTCCACTTTAGTAGAGGATTCTAATTTTTGAGATGGAGGAGGATTTGTATTGAGTAATTTTGGATTGAAATGTAATTTTTATAGAGTATGATTTCCACCTTAATCTCCACTTTAGTAGAGGATTCTAAATTTTGAAATGGAGGAGAATTTGTATTTCCTAATTTCAGATTGAAATGTTCTATAGGGATTTTCATAGGATTCCTTATTTATATTGTTGCATTGGAGACTATAAAAATTTATCATCTTTTTATTAATATTAGCAAGTTTTTTTTTTTTTAAATTTGATTAACAATTTCTTTTATAACACTCCAATTCATTATAAAAGTTATGTTTTTATCAATTTCATTGTTTAAAAACATCAATTTTCATATATATATATATATATATAATATTATATTATATTATGATAGATAAAGAAGTGAAAACATAAGACAAATTCCACCTTGTTTAAATAAATATAGACATAGGCAATGGATAAATTATGGGATGACTAATAAGTTTAGTAAATTGACATAAAGTAATAACATATATTAATAATATAGAATTAAATGGCATGATCAAATCAATTTTAACCTTACATTAAATATATGAATAATATAAATTTATAAATAATTTATTGATTTTATTATGAAAAAAAATAAATTTAAAATAGAGTAGTTTAAAGAAATTAAGGTTAAATTTTTAGAAAACATAAAAATAAAATAATGAATGAGTAATTGATTGAAATTTGGTTGATTGTTCTTATAACCACTCAACTTAGATCTATCTTAGCTGGAGATCCAACTTTTTAAAGTATATTTTTTTAATTGTTTCATTTCATGTCAAATTTTGCATGGTACTGTAATTGTTTTTTTTTTAAATGAGTCTATTTTTTTTTTATTATTTATTGTTTTTTAGTTAAAATTTTTTTAAATTTTTTTAATATAACATTATGTAACATAAAACCAGCAAAAATAACTAACCTCTCAACCTTTCTCATTTTAAACTTTAACCTCTTAACATGTCTCATCTTAAACTCTAGATCATCTAGCTACTCTCTATGCAATAAATCCATACTATAAACCAATAAATTTAAACCCTAGATCATCTACCTAATTGGATGGACCCACCACTCATCTCATCATACAAGGCAACGTCCTTTCCAAGGTTACTCTTAAAAGAAGCATGCTTTCACATGTTGAGTGGACTTTCAATTTATTTAATGAGGGCACCGACGACTGCACATATACCTTTCCCAGTTATGCTTTAAAAATAGTCATTCAAGAGCCATGCTTCCACATGTTTCCTGGACTTTCAATTTTTTACGCTTGAAACCGACGACTGCAAATATACCTTTCTCAGAGGCATGGTTTCACATGTTTTGTGGACTTTCAATTTATTAAGGTGGCACCCACGCCTGCAAATATTAATATCTGGTGTCGGCCGCCCATGGATTTTTCCAACTTACCATCTTCTCTGGTATCCGTCTACGCCTTCTCACAACAAACCAAAACATCCTCGTCATGGCCGAAAGCGGAAATTATTTATCATATCATATTGATCGCGATCACAGCTCCAGCTAGGCCAGCCTTAATCACAAGACTTTTGAAGCAACATGGAAGCAGCAGCAGAAGAAACGACGATGGATTACTTCTACTGTTTGACAGGGTTATTAATAAATAATTCCCCCGCATCTCTAAGTGGCTCGGAATAGCTGGTTCCCGCAGGTCAGGATTTTTGCATTAAAGCTTCATCTCGAAACAGAACCAACATGTTCAGCCCATGACCAGAAGGCAGCGACTCGTTTTGGTTCTTCTCGGCTGGACACGTTTAACAATGAAGTAAGTTCTATCGCCTCGCACGGTGTCTGATTCTCTGGTTCACTTGCTTTGCTTTTCCCTTGTAGCGAAGGCAAAGCGAATGGCTTACATTCTGTCATTTAATTTCATCCGCGAGATTAAAAAGTCGGGCAAATTTCTTTGGTTTAGATCTTGAGGATATATGACCAGAGATCTCCCGCCTTAAACGCTTAACAATCCGCTGTTTTTTCATTATTGTATGTAAAACGAAGGTTTACTCTATTTACTATAGAACAGATGGCCAGTTTCTGTTCGTTCTCTTAACAATCCATTGCTTTTTCATTATTGTATGAAGAACGGAGGTTTACTGTATGTATTTACAGTAGAACAGATGGCCGGTTTTTGTTCGTGAATTGATTTCATGATCTTCTTTATTATATCCAAAACTAGGGTTTACTGTATTTTTGTTCGTGAATTGACTCCATAATGTTCATTATTATATCCAAAACTAGGGTTTACTGTATTTACTATATATCCAAAACTAGGGTTTACTGTATTTTTGTTAGTGAATTGACTCCATAATGTTCATTATTATATCCAGAACTAGGGTTTACTGTATTTACTATAAAACTGATGACCAATTTTTGTTAGTGAATTGACTCCATAATGTTATTGAGAATGTAGTCATATTAAGATTTTCGGTCATGAATTAAATTACAATAGATCCACCTAAACTTGGAATACAGTTATTTTAATTACATTTAAAGGTATACATCTATTGAAGATGAGCACAATGAATAATTTTTTAATTATAAAAACTAATCTTATGGTTAGTAATTGAATATGTTGATTTTCATTGTCAAGCTCCATTGCTTCATTTTTTAGTCTGCCTGACTTTGAGATTGGATTGTGAGAATGAAAATTCACTTAACTTAGAAGCCTTAGTATTATCGATTTTAGATGTTGGCTTGATATTGGTGGTCTTCCAGTCTAACCACTGTTTGTGTTCTCCAAATAAGTTAAATAGTTTGCAAAGCAGGCCATTTAGAGCCTCTTTCATAGGCTTACACAAGTTCTGGTACTTATGCCTTTTAAACGAGAGAACTGATTTTTTCTTGCCAAAACTCTAAGGTAAACCCTAATTAGGGTTTGTAAATGAAATAAGCATTTCAGCTTTCATCAGCTGTGCTAGTTACGCCCAAAGGTGTATACCTATTGACAATGGGCAGATTTAATAGGGGTTTAGTGCTTAATAAGTTTTCTATGGACAAGATTAAATATGGCTGGAATATTCTTAGTAGTCACACAAAATAAATGGCTGTGATTTCAATCATTAAATTCCTAGCTATTATAAAGACATCAGTTTATGTGTTTACTTTTTTACATTTACCTAATCATATTTAAAAATTACTTTGATGGCTAACTGATTGCCACGTAAGTGATTAACATAAATTAAAATATTAACACCAGATAAATGAAGCCCAACGGTTTATTTGTTAATAGATAATAAAATTTAATATATTCTTTTAAAGATTCATTTCATCTTCTCAACCTTTAGATGTTCACAGCAGCTATTTTGCTGCTGTGCTAGTTTAAAATATATTCAGTTTAAAATATATTCGGAGCGTTCAGAGGGATCACAAACCTGAGTTGTAAATCCCAATTTGTTTTGCTGTTAAGTTTAGAATATATTCAGCGTTCAGAGGGATCACAAACCTGAGTTGTAAATCCCAATTTGTTTTGCTGTCCTTGTTTCATAGCAGGAACCCGTGACCTAAGTGTCGAAGATCTCCTCACCAGCTGCATTGCATTGACGCAATTAAGTGGCTGAACGAAGATCTCTGCTGAAATTCGCGCGTCTTCTGGGTCTTGATTACAATGAAACCGACGAGTACTCTGTCTCGCATTCGATATGGAAGGATTGGGCGGAGTCGGAGTTCAAGAAAACACGACAAAATAAGAAGAGGCTATAAACGTATTTACTCGTCGTTGGTGTTTGCGGCTCTGCGTGAAGCAGTCCCAAAACGGAAGGTAATTACAGCACAAATATTTGCCTTTTTCAAGTACTTGAATATCTACAATCGTTGTGGATTACAGAATTGTTTACTTGTTTGATCGACAGATAGATCAGAAGTGGTTTGGGCCTGTTTCTTGTGGAAAACGTTCAGACTGCGTTACAGGTCCCCAAATTAAAACTGGCAGAGTTGAAAGTCGTCCGTCATTAGTTATGAGGAAACTGGTGGATAATACGGATCCGCCTGGAGAAACCCTAGGTGGTTCCAATCCGAACGTCACCATAGGAACGATGGGAGCCCATTATTTGATTAGAATCTTCACCTACAAAAATTTTACTCCACTGTCTGTATATCTTTCAAAGCTCGAGGTGGAAAGCATGGAGGTTGTTAACGTTGCCACGTTTACCGGTGGAAATCATGTTTTCTATGATATAGTAATCCAGGTGAGCGTCTCCATATACCTTTGCTATAATCACCATTATCGCATTCCCGTGTGTTGATTTCCTTATTACTTGTCTTCATCTGCGCCTCATTATCTCAGCAATTAGAGTTTCGGTTTTTGAATGGGGTTGATGTTGCCAGGCTTCTGTGAAATCCCAGTCGGAAATAGATCTCCTTCGCGACCACCTTTGCCGTCTAGCTTCTGCCGAAATTGGACAGAACAGTAAGGCGGACTGACGAAAACCGAGAAAGAGTAGCGTCGTGCTTTCTGATCAAAGAGAATTTCTGGAACCACTTTGGTACAATATATTCACGAATTATAGTTGAAGTTTGCACTGTCAGATGGCATCAGCTCATGATGTTTATGGACATTCATTGTACAAAACTAATATGAGAACTACAAATACACAGTGGAAGCAGAAATGACATATTAACGTCCTGCTCTGAAATCTTGAAATCTCTGTGGATCGATAGATAGTTACATGTCAAATTATTATTTTGTTGGTTAGTTGTTTTACGAAACAGATTTTTTTTTGTCAGAATTCAGCGATATAAATTTATATGAATTATTATTTTTTGTTGTTCAAAATTTATTTTTGAATGTAAAAATGGATTTATCATGTTGAAAATTTTTCTAAACATTTAGATTTTACAAAAATAATAACTGAAATCTATAAATCCAACAATTTCTAGCCAAATTTCAAACAAATATGGCGAAAAAAAAAATCATCATTTAATAAAATATTGCCTACAACTTTTAGAAGAGATATTTCATTTGTTTGTGTAAAAAACGTGTACTTTTTCTGAGTCACATGGTTGAGAGAGGAAAAAGTAGCTAGATTTTTTTATGAATGTGAATGTTAATATAATATGGCTTAGTGGATGGTATGATATAAAAGTAAATGTTAATATAATATGGTTTAGTGTATGGTTCACCATATAAGTATTATGTTGGAGTGAATGGTGAATAATATGATTGGTTAATAATATTTTTAATTTTAATATATAAAAAGATTATTGAGATGACATTCACTATTATCAATAAGTTAAATTAAGTTTATTAAATATTTTATTTTAAAAAGAATATAATTACTGCTATTTATTCTTGAAAGTCTTTTGAACAATCAGGTGCTTCTCCGCCCTCTCCCCCCGGCATATCCTTGGAAGTTCCCCCTCGAGAGTGTATCCCCCTTGTACCTCCCCCTCAGTCCCGTCTACCACAACAAAAGGGTCGGTGTTTGGTTCTCCCCCTAAGAGGGATGCCTCCCCGTGAAAAAAGAGTTACGTATTAAGGTCCTATGTGAGATTAAAGGATGATTAAGTGACGTAAGGAGGTCCTGCCCTTGACTCCACCCAATCCAATCCAATAGACAAGGAGTCTCCCCTGTTGAAGGATCAATAGAACACTATGTTAGATATAAATAAATGAAAACAAACCACGATAGTCAACAGAGGAATCCTTTAAAAGGATGTCCCCATGATAGTCCTTTCCTTCGAGAGGGTTTGAGGGTGCTTGTAAAAAGATAGCCCTCAAAAGGCTCATTCAGAGCCACAACCCAGACATTATCTTAATATAAGAAATAATGGTGGATAGAGCTTGAGCTAGAGATGTGTTTGAATCGTACTGAAAAACTAGAATTTTTGCTCATTGGATGTAGATGGGAAGTTGGGTGGTTTTTTTACTGTATGGAGCCCAACTTTCAAGGCCCTATCCAAGTCAACACTTAACTCTACCATCTTGGTCCAGCTGGAAGTAAAGAATTTAGGTTTCAAAATGACAGTGATAAAACTATATGTATCGTACTCATGCCCTGTACCTTTATGGGAAAGCCTCTCAGCCTTTAAAGCATTGGATGACCCATGCACACTCATCGGAGGAGATATTTATCTCACTCTGTCCTCATGTGAATTTTGGGGGGTCAATGCAACGAAGGACCCACAAAATGGATATTTCATGTCCTTTTTCGAAAAACATGAGTTGGTGGATGTTGAACTAGTTAAGCTAGTTCCAAAATGGAGAAATTTTTGTGTCGACGATGCAGAGATTTCTAAGAGGTTGGACCATTTCCTTGTGTCGGAAGCTTTGTTGGACAATTCCTTCCTCCTAAGGTCATGGGTATCTTCTGGAGGTCTCTCTAATCATCTCCCAGATCTTTTTCAACTATCCCTTGGTGGAGAGAAGCCTCCCTCTTCTTTTAAATCAATCATAACTGGCTTCAAGAGGATGATTATCGGAAATTGATAGGAGAGTCGTGGGTGCATTTGTCAACAAGATCCTCTTTCCCTTACATGAAATAGATGGCAAATAACATCGCTTGAATCAAAACAGTCTCAAAGAAGTGGCTTAAATCATTTAAGGAGAAGACTTAATCCTCGTTGAAAGAGGCGAAGGAAGATATTGAGAGACTATACTCAAAAACATCCTTGGGCTCCATCTCAACCCTTGATCTCCTACTTATTTGTTCCTTAGAAGCACGTAGAGATTCAATTCTGGAAAAAGAAGAGGCAACCTAGTGCCTTAGGGCTATTTAGATCAAGGAGGAGGAAAACAATACAAATTCTTTCCATTTGTATGCCAACCATCAGAAGAATTTAAACACAATTTGGGAGATTGAATTGCCAGAGGACGAACTAGTCCAATCATTCGAAGAAATGGATGAGGAAGGTGTTCGACACTTCAAATATTTGTTTTCAAAAAAAAGTAGGTGCACGATCCAAGAAATCCTAGAAGTAATTTAAAAAATGCCCAAGGTGCTTATGGTGGATTCAAACCAAGTAATGGAGGTGGATGTCACCGAGGCATAAGTCCTGGCGGCTCTTACCTCTATGTAGAAGGGAAAGACTCCTTCGTCAGATGGCCTCACGGTAGAATTCTTCATCGACTTCTATGATTTTCTCAAAGATGACTTGTTAAAGGTGGTTAGGGAGCCACAAAGGATAGGAAAGATGTTGGGTTCTTTGAATATGAATTACCTTAATTCCAAAAAAACAAAAATGGATTAGCATTCGACGATTTCCACCCCATTGCATGTTGCAACGTTATCTACAAATCAGTGGCTAAGATCATTACTCTTATAATGAAACCGATCTTGAGCGAAGTCATCATTGAGGAACAGTTTGGTTTTTTGCAATGAAGGCAAACCACGTTATCGTATCGATTGCACAAGAGGCACTCGACTCTATAAAATTGTCAAAACAACAGGTTACTATCCTCAAATTGGATCTTTCTAAAGCATACGATTGGGTAAGTTGAAACTTTTTGTGGTTAGTACTACTCAAAATGGGATTTCATCTATCCACTCTCAACTGGATTATGTGATGTATTGAGTCCATGTCTTTCATAGTACTCATTAATGGATCCCCATTGGGATTCTCTTGAGCATCAATGGGTCTATTCCAGGGGTGCCTGCTCTCCCCTTTTCTCTTTCTCATCATAGTCGATGCCCTGAGTAGACTAATCCATGAAGCGAGTTCTAATGGCGAGCTCAAGGAGTAAAAATTTATGACTATGTCTTCATTATCCACCTGTTTTTCATGGTGTTATAATGTTATTTTCCACCTAATAATTAGTTAATTATCACCCAAATATCATCTATCCATTACAACAACATTCACTACTTTTCCCTGAGTTTCTAGCCAATTTTCCACTTGGTCGCTCTTATCCTTCATTAAAGGTGTGACCAAAAAAGGGTTGGTCACTCCTTCCCTTAATTAGGAGAGAGACCAAAAGGGTTGCTCACACTTTCCCTTCATTATAGGTGTGATCGAAAGGCTTGGTCACGATTTCTAGCCTGCCAAGTCATGACTGGGTTGCTCTATCCATGTGTATGGGTCGTGATCGAGCCTAAAAGCTCCTATTTTTGGATTTGATCTCGATGGATGAAACTTCCCAATGATTTCTTGGGGTTTATCTTCGATAAGGATTCCATCATGAGCTTGAGAATATTATCCTAATAACTATATGGCCTTATCCCTACATCCCTATAAGAACCAAGCCATGGGAAAGGATGGAGGAAAGAGCTAGCAAAATTACTTTGATGATTTGGTTGCAAGACTTGGGAAATGAGCTTGGAAGCAAACCATTGCATCGTCTTATCATTTGTAAGTTGTAATATTTATTCTTTGATTAATAAAATACATACTAGATGTTTCCCTCTATTTAATTGTTCATACAACTTTATGTATTCATTGGTAGAGAATTAGTATAATTATGCGTTATGATATGCTATTAGATATGTTGTTAATCCATGCATGATTGCTTTGATCTTTGGGAGGATTTCATATTCTTTGGAGGTTTTCATGGATGAATTAGATATAGGAACATCCCTATTTTATGTCTCTATTCTTGTCTTAGGCACAGGTAGAACTTAAGGGAGTTCATCTCCTGCAGGGTGCAAAATCCCTACAACAGATTGGCGACCATATTGGGGATTTTTTCTCCATGTATTAATCCCCTTAGATTGTTGACTTTTTGAATATTATTTCTAAATATCTCTTCCCTTTTAAGTGCTCTTGTTCCATCCCAATCATTGCCCCACTATTTTCTGAGTCTTGTTGAAAAAACCCATATCCCAGATCTATCAGATCTCGTCTAGATCCACCATTTTTCACTTCCTAGGTTTGGTCACCCTTTCCCTATGTACACAGAGCGATCAAGATCCTTTGGTCACACATTTTTATCTATAAGTTCCTGATCGAAATCCTTTGTTCGCACCTTTTTCTCTTTAAGGGAGTGACCAACCATCCTCTTAGGTTAACCAGGAGTGACCAAACCTTCTGGTCGCCTTTTTCTCCCTTCATAGTTCTTTTCCTGTGTCAAGCTCGTTAAAAAATGAAACAAAACCGTATGAGCATAGTTCTTTAACTGTGTCAAGCTCGTTAAAAAATGAAACAACCACTTCTCCCATTGAGTCGATTCTTCCATTACAACACATACCTGAATCTTCATGTTGGCATGTTTTACAGGCAGCGTATGCTTATCATTGGTGACAAGTACAACATCGATGATGGCTTGAGTACAGGAAGAATGTAACAGACGGGCACCAGAAGTATTTTGGGAAGATGCTGCAGAGCAAGCTCAATAAGATTAGAAGAGATAGTGCAGAGGATGGTTGGCATGCTTTATAGGCAAAGTGAGCTTGTCATTGATGGCATGATCAGAGTGTGCATTGATGGCAAGAACATCGATGACAAAGATCAACATGATCAACAGTGCAGTGATAATGGAAGAGGAGGAGCATCAATGATCGTTGGACCCCATCCCGAATCCCCGATGATCGTCATATATGAATTCAGACAAGAAGAACGTGCAAAAGAGGAGGACAGATCTTAGGCGTTAGATCTAAGCGTAAGATCCGACCATCGTTGGATCAGGGAGAACCTGGACGTTCATTAAAGAGAAAGAAGAGGTGAAATGCGAAATGTCGAAATATGTTGGTCTGACTCCATTTCAGAGTTTCGTAGATCGAGACTTGAAGGCTTGAGATCCTTCATCATAAGAAGGTGAAATCGCGAAGTGGGGAAATTGTGAAGTGGTGAAATCGCAAAGTGTCGAAATCGTGAAATGCGAAATGGAAAAATGATCCTAGCCGTTGGATCAAGGTGTGATCTAGGCTGTCAAATCCAGGAGGTGAATATGGCATACCATGTCAGAAAGGATAGTCGTGGACTGTTGGATCAAGAGGATGCGTGGAGAAAAATCAAAGCAACACAAAGACTCCAGTTCGGAGTTTTGCAGATTGGGAAATCCAAAGGAAAGAGGTTCAAACTCGCGATACGTGAGATCACGAAAATATCTTGACCATTAGATCACCAAGGATTCTAGACCGTTGATCTAAGCTCCATCTCGAAGCTTCGCCTATCGTGACTTGGAGTGACGAGAACCTCCATCACAGGAATCGCGAGATGCAAATTCACGATGAGATCTGGACCGTCAATACACCAAGATTCTAGATCGTTGATCTAAGCTCCATCTCGGAGTCTCTCCTATCGTGACTTGGAGTGACGAGAACCTCCATCTAAGGAACAAAGAGATGCGAATTCACGATGAGATCTGGACCGTCAATTCATCGAGATCATGGACCATCGATCAGGGTCAATGAAGGTCATAAGTTCGCGAAAATACCGAAAAGGTGAAATGGATGTAGCCTGTGGTCACATCGATGGAATATGGGGGAAGGAGCTAGTGCAGACAAGCTCCTTTTCAGAGTTTCGAGGATCACGACTGGAGTGTCGAGACACTTGGTCACACGAATGCCGAATTTCTGAATTCCGAAATGCCGAAAGGAATGCAA
This sequence comes from Picea engelmannii, assembly GCA_009831015.1. Taxonomy (NCBI): domain Eukaryota; kingdom Viridiplantae; phylum Streptophyta; class Pinopsida; order Pinales; family Pinaceae; genus Picea; species Picea engelmannii. The sequence continues at coordinate 1,172,246 of ML776730.1, forward strand.
GATCCCATGGAGCCAATCCAACGGTGCAGGTGAATTTGAGTATGATTGGAGGGCTAATGTTGCTCTTCACAATGTAACTACTAGAAACCATTGATGGTCTCTGCCAGAAGATTCAAAGAGACTTCTATGTGATCGCCAGAGGAGCTGAAGAGTCTCCAAGCTTCTTCTAGTGAATGAAGACGATTCTTAGAGGGGCTGACAAGTGGATGAACGTTGAAGTTTGTAACTGAAGAAGAAAGTATAAGCTCGACTATGCCAGAGAAGACGGAGAGTCTCGACTGCCAAAGAGGCTGAGGAATCTCAGCATGACATCCAGTGATGATGAACGCATGGGAAAACTGCCAGAGAAGCTGAGAAGTCGTAATGATGATCAGATAGAGCACTCATTGTGAAGAGATGTAGAAGCATTGCGCATATCACATGCAAAAGGTGCACATAAGATATAAAAACACGACAAAGAGAAGTGATGAGGTTGTTGTTGCGGAGGTGAAGTAATGCATGTGTGAGGAAGTAAAGAGGTGGTGCAACAACTGAAATGTATAGGAAACAAAAGGTGCATTGAATAGGAATGGCACATAGAGAAAAAAAGGTAGAAGAAAAGAATGGGCAGCAGATGCATGCTGGAAGACAGTGAGGAAGACTGAGTAGAAAAATCTTGCAGAACAGTGATGAGACTGGTAAGCTGTTATTGAGCACTATATCACTATAATTGGTTTTAGTATTTCATATTCATATTTCAGGGTGGTTGGGAGGTGCTAGGGAGGACTGGTGTCCTCATAGGTTCAAGTGGGTGCTTGAGCACAGGGAGTTGTAGCTCCCTTCTAGTTGGTGCTAGAGAAACCAGGGAGTTGGTGCTTCCTTCTAGTTGGTGCTAGAGAAACCAGGGAGTTGGTGCTTCCTTCTAGTGGGTGCTAGAGAAAACAAAGAGTTGGTGCTCTCAGCAAGTTGCAGCTTGCAAAACAGAGGTTGTAGCCTCACATTGAGTTGGTGCTCAATTATAGATGATGTACAGAACTTAAAAGAATGCCTATCATTTCGAAGAAGAAGAGGTTTTCTCCCTTTATGGGTTTCCTCATGAAAATCTATCTCTGTGTATATCTTATGTGTGACTGATGCTCATTATTTTATTGTCCATATGTCGTATAATGTTGATGATCGCTTGAAAAAAGATTAAGAATGTATTAATAGACTTAAAATTGTTTAAGCAAAATAACAACTGATTCAGCCCCTCCTCTCAGTTGTCTTAGTAATTTCAACAATTGGTATCAGAGCGGGTTCCTTTTATTCAAAGGTAGATCTGTAAGCTTAAACATGACAAGTCATGAAGGGACTTTAGCCACTAAGCCCCTTCTGTTTGATGGAACAAATTTTTCCTTCTGGAAGATTAGAATGAGAACATACTTAATGGCCTTGGGTGTTGATGTTTGGGATGTAGTAGAGACTGGATATACAAAGCCTATTGTGCTAGCCTCCAAGGACGATAAGTTAGAGTTTAGTTTTAATGCTAAGGGAATGAATGCTATCTTGAATGGACTTGCTGAAGCTGAGTTTGTAAAGGTGATGCATCTTGAAACTACCAAAGCAATGTGGGATAAACTTATTAACAGTTATGAAGGAAATGAGAAAGTAAAAGATGCCAAACTTCAAATATACAGATTGAAATTTGAACAACTAAAGATGAATGAAGATGAAACAATTAGCAAGTATTTTTTAAGAGTTGAAGAACTTGTAAATGCCTTGAAGGGTCTTTGTGAGAAGATTGAAGAACCATTTTTAGTTCAGAAGATTTTAAGATCGCTGCTTGATAAATTTAATTCAAAAGTGTCTGCAATAGAAGAACTAAGTGATCTTAAAACTCTATCCATTGATCAACTCCTAGGAACTCTAACTGCATATGAAATAAGAATTAACAAAGATAAATCCAGTACTAGAGAAACATCTTTTAAAGCAGACAAGAATACTGATTCAGAATTAGATGATATTGAGGCAAAATTTGTGAGAAGGTTAAAGAAAGGATCTTGAAAATATCATGGGAAGTTGCCCTTCAAATGCTTTAACTGTGGTAAGATAGGTCATTTTGCATCTAAGTGTCTCTATCAGAAAAAGGGCCAGAACTCTGAAGATGAAAAAAAGTACAAATACAAGAAATATAATAAGAAGAAAAGTTTGGTTGCAAATAATGACAATTCCTCAGAAGACACCGATAGTGACTCTTCCTGTGAAGATAAGGAAAATGACTTCATGGTTATGGCCAAAGAGGATTATGATAATAAAAGCATAGGTAGTGATGATAATGATGAAGAAGCTGTGGTGGATATGGAAGGAGAACTAATCAGTGCACTGGAAGAAATTGACAGACTCAGAATTAAGAGCAGAAAACAAAAACAATTGCTGATACAGTTCGAGAAAGACAGTAAACAGCCTGATGAAGACTTTGCCCTGCTGAAAGTGAAATTAGAAGAGGCAAAGAAAATAGAAGACATACTAAAACAACAATTGTCAAAGAAGAAAGCCAGTTGTGAAGCCTTAGAAGAAGAGATAGTAAAAACCAGAAAATAAATGGAGAAGTTTAAGGGATTGTATCACCAAAATCTACCAAATATTAAAGCCTCAAAAGGATTAACCTCCATTCTAAATCAACAAAGAAATCCAAAGTTGAAAGCTGGATTGGGATATGAAGAAGGATCAAGTAGTGATCATCCAAGTAATATAGAACCCATCAAGTTTGTAAAATCCTCAAACATTGACAACAGTCACTCTGCAGAAACAAAGAAAGAAAATCAGCCACCAAGAAGGAATGGAAGAAAAAGTACTAGAACCAAATTTGTAGATCAAAAAGATTATCGGCATGAAAGAAATCGACCTCCTCAAAGAAGACAAATTTTTTCAAGGTACAAAGGTTTTTTCTATGGATATTGTTTTTTCTGCTCTAATTTTGGTCACAAAGATATAAACTGTTCTTTAAGATTTAGATATGAACAATCAAGATATTCAACAAATAACTATCTTTCACAACAAAGATTGAGACAGCCAAGCAACAAACAGTCATAGACCATAAATCATGTGACGACTGAGAGAAGGACATAGGTGAAACACAACAACAGTTACGAGCATAACAATCATTATGATCTATTATTCAGTGAACCAGAATGTTACAACTGTCATAATTATGGACATAAAGTTGCAGACTGTCGCTTAAGGAATTACAATCCAGACTTGATTCCCACTGCTGAAAATGTCAAGGTTTGGAAGAAGAAAGAAGATGACAAGTGTGGATTAGTATCATCATCCCCAAAACAAAAGAATCCCTGGTATATTGACAGTGGATGTTCCAAACATATGACTGGAGACAAAAGTAAGTTTTTAACTTTAAGTTAAAACAAATCAGGAAACGTAACTTTTGGAAATGATGCACTAGGAAAAATAAAGGGTAAAGGAATGGTAAGCCTAAGTAATGGCAAAGGAAAAGCTCAAAATGTGTTGTTTGTATATGGTATGAAACATAATCTACTAAGTGTCAATCAAGTTTGTGATAAAGGATGTGAAGTTGTTTTTACTTCTAAAGATTGTAAAATAAAGGCTTTGAGTTTAGGACAACTGATTGCAAAAGGGTTAAGAACAAAAAATAACGTCTATGTGTTAAAAGAAGAAAAAGAAGAATGTCACTTAAGCAAGTATGATGAAAGTTGGCTGTGGCATATGAGACTTAGACACCTAAATTTTGATTATATAATCAAGCTCAGAAACAATGGGGCAATAAAGGATCTTCTAAAGATATCAAAGCCATATGACTCTGTTTGTAAACCCTGCCAGATAGGAAAGCTTACTCACATTTAGTTCAAATCTAAAATCTTTCCCGCAACAGAAAAACCTCTCCAGTTAGTACATATGGATTTATGTGGACCATCAAGAAAAGAAGGTACAGGAAAATAAAACTATTTTATGTTGATTATTGATGATTATTCTAGACTAACATGGGTTTCTTTTTTAAAGGAAAAATCTGAAGCATTTGAAAAATTCAAAGTGTTTGAGGCTCTCACTGAGAATCAAACAGGAAAAGGATTAAAGGAAGTAAGGTCTGATAGAGGAGGAGAGTTTAGTTCATGTAACTTCAAAGAGTTCTGTGATAAACATGGGATCAAAAGAGAGTACAAAATTCCAAGGACTCCACAACAAAATGGAATTGTTGAGAGGTAGAATAGATTAGTACAACAAATGAAAAGATCAATAATGAATGAAAGGAACATACCTCAGACTTATTGGGTGGAAGCAATTCATACAACTGTTCATATCTTTAACAAAGCTCATCTCAGGCCACACAGTGACAAGACCCCTTATGAACTATGGTTTGGAAGACCTCCTTCAATCAAACATTTTAAAGTTTTTGGGAGTAAATGTTATATCAAGAATAATGATCAAAATATTGGCAAATATGATGACCGGGCTGATGAAGGTATATTTTTGAGTTATGCTACAAATAATAAAGGGTATAGATGCTAGAATAAGAGACTGCATAAACTAGTTGATTGTATAGACATAAAAGTTGATGAAGAAATCCCAGTCAGAAATGTAAGCAGTGCTGAACCAAGAACAAAAGATATAGTTGAAGATGAAGATGAATAGGTCCAAGGATCAAAAAAGGAAGAATCTGAATCAGATGAAGTTACGAATACTCCGGCCCGGATGGGGTGACACGTCAGGAGGGGGGTACAGGTGGACGCGCACTTAACCCTGGCATAAATGCCGAAAGCCACCACCCACGAACATACATTAACGATGGATGACGGCCTTCGCTGCAGTTGCAGGACGGAGGGACCTTTCCCTCGCGTGATCATTTACGCCACTGGCATTCCCGGGATGGAAAAGGTTAAATGTGACAGGATGACTTCGGCGCTGGATTATTCGGTTATCAATTTGCCTGGTAAGAGAGGGACGACATCGACCTCGGCTCTGTTTATTGTTTGGATGCACTGGGGTGGTCCAGCCTCCACCGTGTTTTGGCTTGGTTCACCCTCTGTGCATTTCTTCTTGACTTTAGTGGGACAGAGCTCGCATTATCGAGCCTCGCATCTGCATCTTCTCTCACCTTGGCTCATTCGCCTCCTTTTGCATTTGCTCTGCTCCATCGCCATGGTTCGCATTAGAGGCCGACCTCGCAGGGGAGCGGCCTGGGAGGCAAAGAAAGCACAAAGGCGGCGAAAGGAAAAGCTGGAGCGCGCCTTGACTCTTGCGAACTCAATTCTCAGGAAGGAGGCCAAAGCGAAGAAATTGGCACGGCTCGCCATTGTCGCTGAGCATGGAGTTGAGTCCAGCCGAGGCGTCAAGGAAAATGTGACGGGGGCCTTACAAGAAGTTGGTTCCATGGAGGAGTTTCCCCCCTGTATAGTGGTGGAAGAACCGGTACCAGAGGACCAATTGTTTACAGAGGAGACATGTGTGAAAGCTTCTCGGACGGAAGGCATACCCATTCTGACTCTGGTAGACTACACCCCCGGTTGTATTGTAGAGGAGATACCCTGGCCTGGTGACGACCAGTGCGAATTCCATAACACTCATGGGGACAAAGTAGGCACGAAGGGAGTTGAGGCTGAAGCGACGCAAAGGAGGTTCGATGAGGGTTCTGGCGCAGCAATGGACGTGGGTGGCAGCATGCACGGTACATTCTTCCGAGAGGAGAACCTAGCACTGATCTTCGACCTTCATGGACACTTGGATGATCTGGAGCACCGGGCCCTCCTCATGGGCCAGCGCATAGACATGTTCCTCGACGCATTTTCCAACATGCCAACAAAGCGCAAATGCCCCCTCTGCGTGCAAGCGTTCGTCTTGACCGGGACCACGTCACCAGGCATCTAGGTTTTTCATGTTTTCTTGGCTCTTAGTTTTACTTTGCTGTTGTTTTATGAACTTAGTCCATAAACATCTGTCCTGGTTTCCTCCGGGCAGGACAGATGTCCAACAGTTTTTATGTTCTACAATATTATTAGCTATCTGCCCTCTTTACATGCTGGTTTCCGATAATCAACAGCATTTTGGGTGACACCAAACCTACTGTGATGTATACTCTGTAATTTTGTTTATCTGATATAGCAGGATCTACCTCTTTTAAAAAAAAAAAAAAGAAAAAGTTACGAATACTCCGACTGACACAAATCAGCAAAAAGAAGCAAAATCACCTCTCAGAATTATTAGAAAGAATCATCTTGAAAATCAGATAATTGGAGATATAAATGAAGGAGTTCAGACGAAACATAGTTACCAACTTAATGAGAACTGTGACCTCAAAACGAGAACTCTGGCCAAAAAAACCCATAGTTTTCCAAAAAAAACATGAAAATCAACCCCCAAATCAAAAAGTGGTGCCACCGGTAGCACCATTTTTTCAAATGGGGTCAAAATTAAAACATTTTTCAAACATGGCCTTCAAAAATCATACAATAGCTCAAAAAAACCTTCAAATCGACATCTAAATAAGAAAATGATGTTACAATTTTTATTTTTATTTTCAAAACGTTAAATTTATAGATATTTTGAAATTGTGTTCTATTAAAACCAAAACCTCAAAATCAACCATCAAATTGAAATGTATTGCTACCGGTAGCACCCATTTTAAATTTGGGGTATTAAAATGACATTTTTTTTTAAAGTGGTAATCAAAATCATCATTACTGCAAACAAAATCATCAAATCAACCCTTAAATACTTACTTTTTAAATCTTAGTTTATCACTCCAAACACAACATAATACATAATACCATAAAAACAATACATTTAAAAATATATAATCAAAACCCAAATTTGGTTTTAAAAAAACATTAAAAAAAAGGTGGATAAAAACAAAAACTAAAAAAAAATGAAAAAAAAAAGAAATTCCCCCCAAAAAACAATAATTTCTAAAATATATATATATATATATATATATATATATTTGTTTTTGAAAAAAATAGTAAAAAATCCATTAAAACTTAAATATATATATATATAAACATAAAACAAAAAAAATACTAAAATCATTTCAAAATTAAAAAAAAAAATAATTACAAATTAAAAAAACCAATATATATAACTATATTATATATAGTTATATAATAATATAACTATATTATATATAATTATATAAAAATATAATTATATTATTGTAGAACTATTATTATATAACTATATATAATATAGTTATATAATAATATAAATATAACATGGGGAAGATTTAAGGGAAAGATTTAAGGGTCGCGGGTGATGCCTGGAATCGCCCGCGGCCTTCATTCAACGTAAATCTTCCTCAACAAATAGATTCATAATTGAACATTTCCCCACACGTATAACAGACTGGCCATTAACCCATTAATAAAATATTCATATTGTTCACCGTATAGTTTTTTCATTACATGTTGATATAAAATGTAGGGTTTTGTGACCACTCATAGTATTCACCGTATAGTTTTTTCATTGCATAGTGATATAACATGTAGTTGATAAGATCTGTTCTATTTTCAATATATGTTGACTACAAAGTAGTAAGTGACCATTCCGTACAAAAATTTTAGTATACGAACTTAAATAATGACATCATATTACAAATATTGATTCATTAAGTGTTTATTGGCCATAAGTATTATATATAGTTATATAATATAGTTATATTATTATATAAATATATATATAATATAGTGTTAGAGAATAATGGAGAAATTTAATGAATGTTGTTACAAGCGGTTCAGATCCGTTTATATCGGAGACAGTTAAATCTGCTCTTCTGATATATATATGTAATGTTTTCTTGTGTATATGAATAATACATTTCTGTGTGTGAATATTGTGCACCTATGCTCTCATGGATTTTAATTTATAGTTATATAGATTTTTTTTTTTTAATTTGCAATTAAATTTTTATATTATATAGATTGTTTTTTTTTTTTAATTTGCAATTAAATTTTTTGAATTTTAATGTTTTGTTAATATTTTTTTATTTTAGATTTTTTTAATTTTTTTTTAGAATTTTGATATGATTTTATTTTTTATTTTTTTATTTTCATATTAAGTGTCTTAATGTTAATGTCAATGTTAATTTCACCTGTCTTAAGGTTAGAATTTTCAACTAAAATTATTTTTCTTATTTCTAAAAGCTCTAAAATATCTTTTGGTAAATTAATAAACGTACATATATTGTCATAAAAAAGATTTGGTTAGAAAAAAAATCAACAAGAAGGGACATCTAAATTTAAAATAATGAATAAATTTTAAAATATAAAATGAAAGAATTTTTTTATGCTTAATATTATTATATTACTATGTTTGTTTTAAATTTTAATTAATTTCCATTTTTTTAATAATTTTTTTTTTTTTTTTTTTTTTTTTTT
>ML776730.1:1180765-1197559 GCA_009831015.1 Picea engelmannii
ATATATATTATTTTTTATTGTGTTTTGTTAACTTTTCTAAAGATTTTGGATTATATATATTTTTCTAATTTATCATTTAAGCTTAGTTTATATATTTTTGGTTTTTTGGTTTATTTTTTCACTTTAGTTGTTTTTAAAGATTTTTTTTATTTGGTAATTATATAAATTATCTTTTTAATTTTTTTTCTTTTCTTTTTAAATTTCAACTTTTTTATTTTTCTTAGTTTTTATTTTTATTTTAATTTATCAAAAAAAATTAATTATATTTTTTTGCTAAATGTTTAAAAATAGTGTTATTTAACTACAATGATTTTCTATCTATTAAAGTGAAGGTAAAAAATGTGTTAAAAATGATATTTTTCACTATATTTAAAAAAGTATAGAACCATAAATTAATCAAGGAACGACAAATAGTATTTTCAAAAATGTAAATGGTAAAAAATATTTTGAGATTGAAAGAAGCATTGAAAAATGACTAAAAACACACTTGATAAAAAAAATAAAAAATAAAAATAAAAAAATAAAACAAATGAAAATAAATGAAAAAACAAGTATTTAAAAAAAAAAGTGGAAACATTATGTATGAGAAAATTTAAAATATCAAAAAAACACCTAAAAATGGAAGGGGGGTGCTACCGGTAGCACCATTTTTAAAAACGGGGTAAAAAACTTGACCCCCCAAAAAACGAGAACTCTGTAGAGTTATCGTTAAGTTGGTAAGTATGTTACGAGAAGGAAATTGATTAAAGACTGAGAACAATCTCATGTTGCCTTTTTATCTATGACTGAACCTAAAAAWTTTGAGGAAGCTAGCCAGGATGATAATTGGATTAGAGCAATGAATGAAGCGCTTGATTAGATTGAGAAGAACAATACTTGGAAGCTTGTCCCTAGACCTGAAGATAAAAATGTAATAGGTTCCAAATGGGTGTTCAAGAATAAAATGAATGAAAAAGGACAAGTTGTTAGAAATAAAGCCAAATTGGTCTATAAAGGGTATGCACAAGTTGAAGGTCGGGACTTTGATGAAAATTTTGCACCAGTGACAAGATTGGAAGCTATCAGAATGTTTCTTGCTTATTCATGTCACAAGAACTTTAAAGTTTATCAGATGGATGTTAAGTCAGCATTTCTTAATGGAGATCTAGAGAAAGAAGTATATATGGAGCAACCTAAAGGATTATCATTGACAGATAATCCTAATAATGTTTGCAAGCTAAAGAAGGCCTTATATGGACTGAAACAAGCACCACGAGCTTGGTATTATAGACTAGACAATTTTTTACAAGATAAAGGATTCAAGAAAGGTACTGTTGACAACAACCTTTGCATTAAGTCTGAAGGTGATAATTTATTAGTTGTTTTGGTTTATGTAGATGATATTATTTTTGGGTGCACTAATGAATCATCTGTCCAGTGGTTTGCTAACTCTATGCAAACAGAATTTGAGATGTCCATGATAGGAGAACTGTCATATTTTCTTGGCTTACACGTAAAATAGAGTTCTGCAGGAATTTTTATATCTCAAGAAAAATACTTGAAAGAGATGTTGGAAAAATTTCAGATGGAGGACTCCTCTCTTGTTAGTACACCCATGGTGGTTGGTTGCAAGCTCAGTAAAGATGGAATTTCACTCGATGTTGATCAAATGACATATCGATCAATGATAGGCAGTCTTCTGTACATCACAGCATCCCGTCCTGATATAATGCAAGCTGTTGGAATGATAGGTCATTATCAGTCTGCTCCTAAACAAAGTCATTTGGTAGCTGTCAAAAGGATATTCAAATACTTGAAAGGAACAATGAATTATGGTATGTGGTATCCCAGAAATCAGAATTTCCAGTTAACTGCTTATTCAGATGCAGATTAGGCAAATTGTGTAGATGAAAGAAAGAGCACCAGTGGAGGTGCCTTCTTCTCGGGAGACTCGTTGGTAGCATGGATTAGTAAGAAACATGGGTCTATTTCCTTATCAACTACAGAAGCAGAGTACATTGCTGCTGCTACTTGCTGTACTCAGATCTTGTGGATGATTCAAACTCTTGCAGACTTGAAGGTAAACTATACTGATCTGATTACAATTCACTATGATACCACTAGTGCCATTAGTGTCTCCAAGAATCTTGTTTTTCATTCCAAGACTAAGCATATCCCAATAAAATACCATTTTCTCAGAGAACAAGTCACAAACAGAGTTGTTCAGTTGAATTATATCCCTTCCACAACACAGATAGCAGGCATCTTTATTAAACCCCTAGCCAAGACACCATTTGATTATCTCCGACAGAAGCTGAGTGTCATCCCATCTGACATCTAAGCAAGTTCATCCTGTTAGGGGGAGTTTTGTATTGATTGATTGAATATCTGATACCTCCTAAAAACACTGCAACAGCTCAGGGGGAGCATGTTCTCTTTGATATTGATGTCAAAGGGGGAGAAAATAATTTGGGTGCCTTTGTTTCCATCAATGCCAAAGGGGGAGATTGTTGGCATGTTTTACAGGCAATGTATGCTTGTCATTGATGGCAAGTACAACAATGATGATGGCTTGAGTATAGGAAGAATGTAACAGATTGGCACCAGAAGTATTTTGGGAAGACGCTGCAGAGCAAGCTTGATAAGATCAGAAGAGATAGTGCAGAGGATGGTTGGTATGCTTTACAGGAAAAGTGAGCTTGTCATTGATGGAAAGATCAGAGTGTGCATTGATGGCAAGAACAACGATGAAAAAGATCAGCATGATCAACAGCGCAGTGATAATGGAAGAGGAGGAGCATCAGTGATCGTTGGACTCCATCCCGAATCTCCGATGATCGTCAGATATGAATTCAGACAAGAAGAACGTGCAAAAGAGAAGGACAGATCTTAGGCGTCAGCTCTGAGCGTAAGATCCGACCATCGTTGGATCAGGGAGAACTTGCACTTTCATTAAAGAGCAAGAAGAGGTGAAATGCGAAATGCCGAAATATGTTGGTCTGACTCCATTTTGGAGTTTCATATATCGGGACTTGAAGGCTTGAGACCCTTCATCATAAGAAGGTGAAATCGCGAAGTGGCGAAATCGCGAAGTGCCGAAATCGAGAAATGTGAAATGGCGAAATGATCCTAGCTATTGGATCAAGGTGTGATCTAGGTCGTCAGATCCAGGAGGTGAATATGGCAGACCACATCAGAAAGGATAGTCGTGAACCGTTGGATCAAGAGGATGCGTGGCGAAAAATCAGAGCAACACAAAGACTCCAGTTCGGAGTTTCGCAGATCGGGAAATCCAAAGGAAAGAGGTTCAAACTCGCGATACGCGAGATCACGAAAAGATCTTGACTGTCAGATCACCAAGGATTCTGGACCGTTGATCTAAGCTCCATCTCGGAGCTTCGTCTATCGCGACTTGGAGTGACGAGAACCTCCATCACAGGAATCGCGAGATGTGAATTCACAATGAGATCTGGACCATCAATACACCAAGATTCTGGACCGTTGATCTAAGCTCCATCTCGGAGTCTCACCTATCGCGACTTGGAGTGATGAGAACCTCCATCTAAGGAACAATGAGATGGGAATTCACAATGAGATTTGGATCATCAATTCATCGAGATCATGGATCGTCGATCAGGGTCGATGAAGGTCATAAGTTCATGAAAATACCGAAAAGGTGAAATGGATGTAGGTTTTGGTCACATCAGTGGAAGATGGGGGAAGGAGCTAGTGCAGACAAGCTCATTTTCAGAGTTTCAGGGATCGCGACTAGGAGTGTCAAGACACTTGGTCACACGAATGCCGAATTGTCGAATTGTCGAATGCCGAAATGCTGAAAGGAATGCAAGATCCCATGGAGCCAATCCAACAGTGCAGGTGAATTTGAGTATGATCGGAGGGCTAATGTTGCTCTTCACAGTGTAACTGCTAGAAACCATTGATGGTTTCTGCTAGAATATTCAAAGAGACTTTTGTGTGATCGCTAGAGGCGCTGAAGAGTCTCCAAGCTTCTTCCAGTGAATGAAGACGATTCTTAGAGGGACTGACAAGTGGATGAGCGTTGAAGTTTGTAACTGAAGCAGAAAGTATAAGCTCGACTATGCTAGAGAAGACGAAGAGTATCGACTGCCAGAGAGGCTGAGGAATCTCAGCATGACATCCAGTGATGCTGAATGCATGGGAAAAACTACCAGAGAAGCTAAGAAGTCGTAATGATGATCATACAGAGCACTCACTGTGAAGAGATGTAGAAGCCTTGCACATATCGCATGCACAAGGTGCATAGAAGCTATAAAAACACGGCACAGAGAAGTGATGAGGTTGTTGTTGTGGAGATGAAGTAATGCATGTGTGAGGAAGTAAAGAGGTGGTGCAGCAGCTGAAATGTATAGGAAACAAAAGGTGAATTGAATAGGAATGGCACATAGAGAACAAAAGGTAGAAGAACAAAATGGACAGTGGATGCATGCTGGAAGACAGTGAGGAAGATTGAGTAGAAAAATCTTGCAGAACAGTGATGAGACTGGTAAACTGTTATTGAACACTATATCACTGTAATTGGTTTCAATATTTCATATTCATATTTCAGGGTGGTTGGGAGGTGCTAGGGAGGACTGGTGTCCTCAGAGATTCAAGTGGGTTCTTGAGCACAGGGAGTTGTAGCTCCCTTCTAGTTGGTGCTAGAGAAACCAGGGAGTTGGTGCTAGATAAACCAGGGAGTTGGTACTTCCTTCTAGTGGGTGCTAGAGAAAACAGAGAGTTGGTTCTCTCAGCAAGTTGTAGCTTGCAAAACAAAGGTTGTAGCCTCACATTGAGTTGGTGCTTAATTATAGATGATGTACAAAACTTAAAATACTACCTATCATTTTGAAGAAGAAGAGGTTTTCTCCCTTTATGGGTTTCCTCGTGAAAATCCGTCTCTGTGTATATCTTATGTGTGCCTGATACTCATTATTTTATTGTCCATATGCTGTATAATGTTGATGATCACTTGAAGAAAGATTAAGAATGTATTAATAGACTTAAAAAATTTTAAGCACAATAACAACTGATTCACCCCCCCCCCTCTCAGTTGTCTTAGTAATTTCAACACTTCATTCCATCCATCTCGCTCAGTTGATCCTTTTTCTTCCTCTCTCTCTGGTCAATTTTTTTTTAATTAGTAACCAGGGGTCTTTTGGGTATAGAAATTGGGGATAGGAGAAGATTCGATGAATGAAACGAAACTTTGGGGGGCATGTCTCCAGCCTCTAGTTATCATACTAGAGTTAATCCGCTAGCTTCTCAAGCTGGGGGAAACCACCCACCTTTGGGATTAACAATGGGAAGTGTCGAGCATAGTTAGTTTTCAGTGTTAATCTCATTAAAAAACTAAAACCAGTTATGAGCATAGTTTTTCGTAGTTTCAAGCTCATGAAAAGATGAAACCTACCCAAGCATAGTTTTACTTTGTTTCATGCTTGTGTAAAAATGAAACCAATCTCGAGCTTAGTCTTTATTCTTTCTTGTGCCTATAAATACATGAGAGTAGGTTACCGAGCTTAGTATTTGTTCTTTATTGTGCTCGTTAAAACATGAGAATAGGTTATCGAGTATACTTTTATCTATTTTTCGGACTCGTAAAAGATCTACAAAAAAAGAACTCTTTGGAGTCTCCTTTAAGCGCTTTTTAGACTCTCTAAACATTAAGATATCGCCAAGTGAGCTTGTTTCCTTTCACACTCGTTAAAAGGTTAGAAAGGGAATCTTTCAAGTGATAGTTTACCCCTTTTATGTCCTCATTAGACTAATTACGAAAAATGAATACTCTAATCAAGCATGGTTAGAAGAGTTCTCTTAGGTATCATTTTATACTTTTTCGGGCCCAGGAAACTAAACTTACGATAAAATTACCACCCTGGAGTCTTCTTTAAGTTTTTTAGACTCCCTAAAAATGAAAACAATGGTGAGCACAAACCTACCTGGGCTTAAGAAAAATCCATAGGTAAGTATATGGTGTCTTCTTTAAGTTCTTTTCAGATTCCTTCAACATGAAAAGACTATCGAGTTTACCTTCTTTGGGCTTGTTAAAATTTACATCGAAGGACCCACACATGGGACGGAACCCCTCCTTCTTCAGGTTCGTTAAAAATATGTCGAAGGACTTATCATAAGATGAGCTATACTGATCATCTGCTATCTTCAAGTTTGTAAAACTAGAAAGAGGTACTCTCCATGTTGGTTGTGGAGCCTGATTATATTCCTGTTTCAAAGGTCGTTGTTTTTAACCATGTTTATACCAAAAAAAAATATTAGTTCAGTTGAAAAAACGTATTTCAAAATTTTGGAGATTTGATTGTCACGAAAGTGTTACCCACCTCCATGAATTTTCCCTGTTCCTAAAAAAGAATATTCCCTAGTTATTGTGGATATCTCTCATGGTTATAATATCCAAAACATTGGATATGATACTGAGCCTTATACTTACCAAGCTTTCAATAAAGTGGTTATGAGATTTATGGAAGTAACAACATCACCATTTTGGAGATTTCTGGATTCAGACACACAACAAGGATTAGTACAATCAAGCTTCAAGGGAAAATAAAAGACAAGGATGCAACTTATTCGGTAAGTTATTGAAAGTGTATGTTTAGAAATTAAGATTATAAATCAATTTTATTAATTCACAAGTTAATTGAATTTGCACTTGTTTATGTTATAAGAACAAGCCTAATATCCAGAGCTCCAATACAAAACCATTTTCACGTGATATTGAGAGTATACATCTTGCAACCTGGAAAAAACATGATTCTTATAATTCTATTCTTGTCAATGTAAAGGATAGAGGGAAGTCTAGTAGTTTATTGGTTTACAATGATGTAGTTAGAAAGCTAACATATGAGTAAAAGGATTTAGAAGGAGGGATGATTAACATTTATCAAAACCCACAAGCATTAATTAATTATCTCATAGATATTTTTTCAAATGAAGGAGATTGGGTTTTGGATTTGTTATTGGGTTCGAGTAAGAATTATGATCTAACATTTATGAAATAATACTCCAATCTTATATTATTTTTAATCAATGTCTTTCTATAGTATTTAACTTCATTATTTATTTTGTATTTGGTGATTAGGTACAAAATTAACGTGTTTCTTACGGAAAGGAAAAGATTACATAGCCATTGAAAATGACCCAATACAGTGCAGTTTTATTCAACATTTAGAATTAATGCTATTCCATCTCTTCCAGATGAAATGCAAGAATTTGGCTTGAGAAAATGATATTTTAGTGAATCAAAGGTGGAAAAAATGTCAAAGGAACCTCAAGTACCATTAGGAGAATTGATTGGAAAGGATCACATTGAAGAACTTGCAGATATCAAAGACCGAATGGAAGAATAAAATGACACAATGGAAGCACAAAATGATGTCGAAGAAGATGATAATGTGTCTGTTGAGAATGATAAATTTGGGATATATGATATTTTTTATTAGTTTTAATATGCCCTTGAAGACGATGCTCAATTTTGCAAATTTTTATGAGCTATAAGTGTAATCAAATTGTAAAATAAGAATGAATATGTATCTATTGTTGTTTTATGATGAATCTTTTTTATTTTTTTTATTTTTACTTTTATTTGTATGTGAATCACTATACTATGGAAAGTTTTATTAAATGTTGTCATTTTTTGACTTAAAATGTATAAAAATATGGAAAACAATGTTAATTTTTTTTATAAAATTTTCACTTTTTTGTTCAATTATGTCCATAAAAATGTTTTATTTGACATGTTATTTTAAACGAATAGGTACCAAAATGTATAGGTTTTTTTTGTTATATATGGTTATAAAATGTATATTGTTTTACTAAATATTCAAAAATAGTGTTATTTAACTATAATTATTTTCTATGTATTGAAGTAAAGGTAAACAATGTGTTAAAAATTATGTTTTCCGCTATATGTTAAAAGTTTGGAACCATAAATTAATTAAGGAGACATATTTGTATGAAAATATTAATTTCAAAAAAGTAAATGGTAAAAAATATTTTTAAGATTGAAAAAAGCATGGAAAATGGCTTAAAACACTGTTGAAAGAAAAAATAGAAAATACATGAAAAAATAAGCATTTAAAAAAATAATGTGGAAATATTATGGATAAGAAAATTTAAAATATCAAAAAACCAACTAAAAAGGGAGGGGGGTGCTACTGGTAGCACCATTTTTCAAAACGGGCTAAAAAATGTGACGCCCCCACTCCCCCCCCCAAATGAAAACTATGTAGAGTTCTCGTTAAGTTGGTATCTATGTTAATAAATAAATCAATTAATCAAGTTAATTTTAATGTACTACTTTTTTTCTGCTGATCACGAGTGGGTATCAATGATTTTTCCACTAGTTGGTTTTAATGGACAACCCTCCTTCTCATCACCATCATTATTATGCACAATATTTCTCTATGTGTCTTACAAGGAACTGAACTATACCAAATCCTAAAACATAAAATAACAATATGGTACACACTGGTTGCTTTCAATGCAATGATCACATTTGAAGGGTCAGTGTTAATTTCAAGTTGAAGGGTACATATTAATCCCACCCTTCCATAATGAAAATTTGAAAATATACTTATGATTCAATTGATCAATGTAATTAGACATACACTTCATAAAGACATTATTTTAGAAAAATATCTCTTCCAATCCTTTACAACATTAAAAAATAACCAATCACTAAATAAATAAATTTTTATTTCAAATAAACTAATAATAAATATGCTTTATAATTTCTAGTGTAACTTTCTATTGGGTTATATGTATATTAAAAATAAATAAATTTTATAAACGCTAAGCCACTATTATTTGTTTGGAGAAATTTCAGTGTTAAAAATGACAACATAAAGTTGCATTAAAAATGTTAGAATCAAACATTTTTTTGGACACCCATATAAAAGAGGATGTGTTCCATATATCCATATGATGCTTGAAGGATACATATTGGATTCATATCTTTGAGCATATCACAATCATGTTTAATCATGGGAGATAACATCCATATCTACTTAAAACAGATCTGGATGTCATCTCTGTATTACTTGTCTTCATCTGTGCCTCATTATCTCCGCAATTATAGTTTCGGTTTCTTGTATGGGGTTGATGTTGTGAGGCTTCTATGAAATCCCAGTCGGATATAGATCTCTTGCATGACCAACTTTGTCGTCTAGATTCTACCGAAATTAGACAGAACAGTGAGGCGGAATGACGAAAATCCAGAAAGAGTAGTTTCATACTTTATGATCAAAGAGAATTTATGTAACCACTTTGGTACAATATATTCACGAATTATAGTTGAAGTTTGTACTGTTAGATGGCATGAACTCATGATGTTTATGGAAATTCGTTGTACAAACTAATATCAGAACTACAAATACATAGTGGAAGCAGAAATGACATATTAATGTCCTTCTCTGAAATCTCCGTGGATGGATAGATAGCTACATGTCAAACTACTAGAGTTGGCTAGTTGTTATATAATGTTGGCACTAGGCCAAAGTGGAAAGAAGGATGATCGTGAGAAAGAAAGCATGCAAAAGCAAAAGTAATAGCTGGAAGGTAACATAGCACACACACATGTAAGAAAGAGTGCACAATGAAAACGACAACTGGAGGAAGAACAACACGCATGCATGGGAGGAAGACCTAACGTCAGTAGGGTTAGGGTTTTGGTAATACATTGTAAATGGCTGAAGAGCCTGATATATATAAATAGAAATACACAGGTATCATAGAGAGGTAGATTTGCTTTTGTATTAGTTTAGTTTATGCAATACTCTATCGTAGCTAGATACGAGTTGATGCATTATGTAATATGGTCATGGACCAAGTTTGTAAGATGTTGAGATAGAACAGAGGAGAGGAGGAAGATCTGAGGATTAGGTCGCAGGTTGTGGATCTTGGTGCGATCTAGTTTGCCTCATACGGATCTTACCCATCAGAGGGAATTGTATGCGCAAAGCGCTGGAGATGCAGAACTATCATAATAAAAGAGCCAAGAGACAAATCTTTGTGGACGTAGCCCAGGAGGGGGTGAACCACGGTAATATCTGTGTAATATGATGAATGCATGTGCTTCTTTGCTTCTTTCAGCAGTTCATTGTTATGCTTAATAAATCAGTTAATATACTTCTATGAATTATGATTATGTTGTACGGGAATTAAACTGTAAAATGGAAACATGCCAGGCTTTGGTTAATAAACCCCTATCTCATACTCAATCCTAGGCTGTAAACACTTGAGTCTTACAACCACCCATTTAGAGCTATCTCGAGTGAGACTACATAGTACATTATGTGTATTGTGTTGCCTTCTGGTTTACCAAGAGGGCCGATAGTCTTAGAGGTTTTGTTGGAAACCCAAAAGACATGAACCCTAGGTCGATAACTCAGACAGTAGAAGAGAGCGGTTAAAAACTAACAAATGGTTTTGTTTCCGTGTTAGAAGGAACAAGAGAGGACTAAGTAGACGAGATAGATTGCACGAGAAAAGAACGAGCGACACAAGAAGACCAATGAGCCATTAGAAGGGAATGTTGAGACTGTGGAACCCCACAAAAGCATAAATCGAAGGTTAGTTGAGAACCAAAGAGCTAGAGTTTTCCCAACCAGACAATAGAAACACTAGACTCACACCTCACAAATATCTAGATAAATACGTATTTACTGATTTACATGAAGTCTTTTTCTATGATTTTCCACATCTACTCCAGGAGTGGATACTAAGGTTGAAGGATAACCAAGTGACGAACCAGGTTCGACAACTAGAGTGGACCCCAGTATAGATTGATCAATTGCAACAGGTGAACAACAAATTCACGTGCACAATAGACTTTTGGCTTGACAGTATTATGGCAGGCTTCATCACCGAATTTGCATTCGACACAACGAAGTCATACAGTGCAGAAGAGAAATAATTTTTGCGTGGACCTCGAGGAAGGTACATTCAATCCTTGTATACCTCTATTAAGATACTGCTATATAATAAAGGTGTAATGACAATGGAATTAGAAATCTAAACTTCCCTACGTGCATGGGGGAAGGGGGGAAGCACTGACAGAGAGAGGATAAATGTAAGGAGGTGAGGATAAAGGAAAGAAGGAGGAGGGACCCTTGGAACCGATTATGATGGATGATGACCAGCTCAAGTGGATCTTGGTGTCATCAGGAACGACGTGTAGCAGAGTACCCTACTAATATAAGGTGAATACCAAGAAGAGAGTCGTATACGCGAGGGAGGGTTTGGTGAGCGATAAGGAAGAGGTAGAGGATATTTGGGCTGTGGAGAAGATTAGGGAAATCCCACGTACAACATACGAAAGGAAGACGAGGGGCCTAAGAATAGAAGGAGAAGGCAACCATCCTATCCATATTAATGTCAGTGTGGAATCCACAAACCCATGTGTGACTAATACACCAAATAGAACACCACCATTCAGACAACCCAAGTTTGGAGGAAGTCCGACAACAAGAAGTACATCTACACTAGGAGCAACGACTAGAGGAACCAGTTCCGACAGCACTAGTCAAGTATCTACACCGTGTGGAGGAGGTAGTAGTTCAGTATTCAGAATGGCAGGACACAATCTCACTATCATATTACTAGAATTTCGAGGAGAAGCAACAGAAGACCCTGAGAAGCATTTGTTTATTTGTGCAAAGATCTGGGAGGCAAAACAGATCACTGATGAAGACACCAAACTTGCGCAGTTAGCGATTACGCTAAGAGACCGTGCACTAGACTGGTACATGATTCTATACACAAACAATGCCCCTGGGACGACGAGGACACTGGCAGACATTAAGAAGCTATTGATTAACGAGTTACAGAAGCCGAGCTCAGAGGATCAGTACATGAATGAGATGATTGAAATAAGACAGAAACCAAGAGAATTGGTATGGGAGATCGATCAGAGGTTCAAGCGACTAAAAGGAAAACTAAAATACCTTATGTCTGAGATGCAACATCGACACCTGTTTGTCAACTCACTACTCCCACACTTAAAATATCCCCTACGACGACAGAAATTTCAAATGCAGGTAGAGGCTCTGTAGGAATCCTTGGAACTGGAAGAGAACCAGTACCAACAGATGGACCCAACTATTGAGGAATTGAAGGAGGATTTGAAGAATCTAACATTTCAGCTGAACCAGAATAAGAACAAGGACAAACAAGAAGTCGTTTGGTGCACCGCATGCAGGAAGGAAGGACACCACAAGAATGAATACCCAACATTCACACAGTATATGGAAACATGTATGCCAAATCCACTACCATAGGGAGGGTTATGGTGCGAAATATGTAAGAAACCGGGTCACGACCCTTATCACTGCACAATGATACAGAAATACTAGACAGTTCCGAATAATTCATATTGCACCTTTTGTAAGTCAGTAGGCCACGACGACAAAGATTGAAGAACTATGGAGCTGATGCGGGAAAGAATATCAGATGCATATAGGGTACAGGCTAAAATGATGACTGGGCAAGTAGTGCCACAGTTCAATCAAACCCTAGCTCCATACAACACTGCGCAACAACAATATAACACTGTGCAACAACCATACAATAACGTGGAGCTGCAGTATAACCCGGCACAACCCCAATACAATACTGCACATTACAATCAGGAACCATAGTATAATGCACCGAGAGGTGACCGAGCAGGCTACTGAGGAGGAGGACACGCCAGAGAAGGTTTTAGACATGGTAGAGGACCCGTCACATGTCACAATTGTCAACAACTGAGACATTACACATGAGAATGTCCACTTCCACCAACAACTTGTATGTATTATCGTGCATCGAACCACGATACAGAGGAATGTCCGACACTACTAGTAAAAATCTAGGAAAAGAGGAATCAAAACAATCATAATGTCTAGTGGATTTTAGCCGAAGCTAGGGATGACAGAAGAAACATCAATATAGTCACTCATGGAGGAACGAAAATAGGAAGTGATGCAGTTCGACAGGGACCAGCACAAAACCAATGGATAAATAAGAACACTGAACCATGAAAGTAGTTCGATGCACCAAAAGAAAAGAAGAATTTTAAGGAAGCCAGACAATAATTTCAGAAGGAGAACATAGCGTCAACTTCAACTGTGCAACCATTCAAGGAATCCCTAGAATATGAGATGTCACCATCATTGGATCATACCAATGGAATGCAGCCCAAGGGACAAGTAAGTACAATCAAAGGCTTTTTTCAATCATGCGTAAAAGTATTAAGTGATCCTTTATCTATGAAAATATTGCAAAACATACTAGAGAAATGTAGAAGCGAGACGGAAGAGAAGCTAGAACCAAAGTCAATCACCGACACACCAGAAGAAGAAAAAGTAGGAAATTTAGACTAAATGCTAACATTGGGGATTTCAATATGGGAGATATTATACTAGACCTAGGATTCGAAGTGAATATGCTACCCAAGAAGACCTGGCAATGCATGGGAGAGCCAAGACTGGGATACTCAAATGTCCAATTAAAACTAGCAAACCAGCATAGAGTCCTACCAATAGGTAGACTGAAAGGAGTAGCAGTATACCTT
Source organism: Picea engelmannii (assembly GCA_009831015.1). Lineage (NCBI taxonomy): Eukaryota > Viridiplantae > Streptophyta > Pinopsida > Pinales > Pinaceae > Picea > Picea engelmannii. The sequence goes on from ML776730.1 coordinate 1,194,330, forward strand.
GATGGAGTGCACACTAAAGAAGACTTTGAAGTCATTGAAATAGTGGACAACACAACACCTTACCTGACACTACTTGGTATGGATTGGGCATTTGAAAACTAGACCATAATCAATTTGAAAACCAGGAAAATGACATTTGAATCTGGAGAATACAGGGTCATAGCACCACTAGATCCATCGAAAGGGGAGAGGTTCGTAGAACCCACTTGCCTGGAGTTAGAGGATATCGGCTAGCTGTACAGAACAACTGTGCACGACGATGATTATGTAAACCCAACTACATACGGGGTACTCAATTGGTGGAGCATTACTTCATGCACAATAGACTCAGACACCGGGTTAGAAAAATGGCAGCAGAGATTACACGAAGTATCCACGCACAGATGTGTAAGAATAGACCGCGCGGTAAGATGGGTAGGCACAAAAATCAAAGAACCACACAGTTTCCATGGGCTAAATGATTTGGAAACATTCTTGACACAATACGAAGACAAAGTATTAGAGAACCAATGACTATCAACACTTGACTTAGCATTCAAGGCAACACCCACAAGATGGTGGGGTGCACATAAAGAGACCATCACAGAATGTTATCAATGTAAGCACTTACTGTGCATAAGGTTCGGCGTAGAAAAATGATACAACAAACAAAAGCAATACCAAGGACAAGAGGCACCAGCGGAACACTTGGTGAAGTGCAAAATGCTGTGGAAAATGATGCCACCAAAGGAATGGCCTCATCAATTCATACATACCTTAGAGGGCATACCAACAAATTGGTACACAGACCAAGAATTGTGCAAAATAACTACAATATGGAGAACGTTGCGATAGAAGTTCACAATCACTTTCTCATTCGAGCATGAGAACCCAAACATAGACACAGCTCTCAAATGAATCAGAGGAGTAATATTCATTGAAGAACCATAAATATAATTTATCAAAGAAGAGAAACAACAGAATAAACAAACAGTCAAGGAACTACTGTCATGTTATCATGTACATGATCAAGCACCAGATGAAGATGACCCACGTGACATTCAGACCAAAGAAGTATAAGGTGAAAGAGATGTGGAAGGACCACCCATATAATCAGAAATCATTCGCACACCAATCAAGGTAAAGAAAGTTAACATCAGGACAACTGAGCAGCCCAAAATGGCTAGCATTGGAGACTATTGGGATGAACAAATAGTAAAAAGCATCATAGAATTGTTGCGCGAATATAGTAACCTCTTTCCCACAACATTTACAAAGATGAAAGGTATAACAGGAGAACTGGGAGAAATGAAGATACCACTCAGACCTGAAGCAAGACCTATCAAACAACGAACCTATAGGATGAACCCCATATATAAACATAAAGTGAAAGATGATATTGATAGGATGCTCAAAGCCGACATCATCGAACCAGTTGAAGAATCATAATGGATAAGCCCGATGGTAGTACAGGACAAGAAACAAGGAAGAGGGATTAAGATATGTGTCGACTTGAGTAAGTTGAACGATGCATGCCTACATGACCTATTCCCTACACCGTTCATGGATGAAGTATTAGAGAATGTGTCCCTAGGGGTACATGAAGCTTACTTATTCATTGATGGATTCTCAGGCTACCATCAGATTAAGATAGAACAGGAGGATAGACACAAGACCACGTTTGCGATGGAATGGGGATCTTATCAGTACACAGTCATGTCGTTTGGGATGAAGAATGCACCTGCAATATTATCCAGAGTTGCCATCGCAACATTTAAGGAATTCATCTATCAGTTCCTCGAAGTATACCTGGATGACTGGAAAGTTTACAGTCTACTGAAAAACCATGTGAAAGTTTTACGACTAATGTTAGAATGATGCAGACAGTGCCAGATATCACTGAATATCAAGAAATGCATATTTGGAACACTGTTTGGGATACTATTAGGCCACATAGTATGCAAACAAGGCTTGTTAGTGGATTCGGCCAAGATCGTTGTTATTGTTAACTTACCAACACCACAAACAGTCTGACAGCTAAGATCAACTTTAGGGCACACAATATACTACATGAAATTCATCAAAGGATATGCGCAGATCACAACCCCAATGGAAAACCTATTAAGGAAGGATACCAAATACCAATGGAACGATGAGTGTCAACACAGTTTGGATACCCTGAAGGAAAATATGGTTACTGCACCGATATTAGTATTTCTAGATTGGGAAAAGACATTCCATGTGCATGTAGATGCATCAACGATATCACTTGGAGCTATCTTAGCGCATCTGGGAGCGAGAGACTTGGATCATCCAATAGCATTTGCAGGCATAAAACTATCCGACTCATAATAGAATTATAACACAATACAAAGAGAAGGCCTAGCCATGGTCTATGCAATGCAAAATTCTAGACATTACCTATTGGGGAAACACTTTAAGATGTTTACAGATCACTCAACCCTGAAATACCTAGTCAATAAGCCAATGTTGGGGGCGAGAATATTTCAAGGGTCACAAATGGAGAAGAACATACGAATCTAGAAGACACCTTTCTGGATGCACAATTATTCTCAATACATATTGCTGATGACTACCTTGTATCTAGTACTTAAGAACATGTACTACGCCACAAGAATATACCACTACATAGAAGAGGAACCTGGTAGTCTATGCAATCGACTATCAACTGATCACATTGTTGGTTGTGGAGCCTGATTATCTTCCTGATTCAGAGGTCTTTGCTTTCAGCCATGTTTATACCCCATGAAGTATTTACACCCCAGAAGAATGTACACTCTTCCACGCGGGGGAGTGCAGAGGGGGGGTACCCCCTCTGCGGGGTCCAAGGGGGCCATCCCCCCGGCAGGGGTATCTAGGGGCAAGCGGGCCCCCAGTGGGGGTTCAGGGGCGAAGCCCCCGAAGCAAAAATTGCCTTGTAAAAGTATATTGTAATTTCATTGTAAATATGGACCATTCATTATAAGGTCGCAGATCTAATGGTAGAAATTATGTTAGGGTTTTTTTCCCTAGAAGGCAACCCTCTTTTATGAGGGAAATGTATTGCAGCTAGGGATGATGGTGAATATTGTATTATGAGAGAGGAGTCTGTGAGAGAAAGAAGAGGAAGTTACAGTGGGTTTTGTTGTAGGTTGTATCCCTTCATTTGTTGGATAATAATAAAGGAAGGACCTGGCAATTTCTCTGGTGGACGTAGCCCACACTGGGTGAACCACGTAAATCTGTGTCTC
>ML776730.1:1200918-1211068 GCA_009831015.1 Picea engelmannii
AGGTTTATGGAGGAATTGGGAAAGAAGCAGGAGAACAACAGGTTGTACTGTGATAGTCAGAGTGCCATTCACCTTGCAAAGAACTCAGCCTTCCATTCGAAGACTAAGCATATACAGTTGAGGTACCACTTCATACGATCCACTTTGGAAGATGGACAATTGAAGCTGGAAAAGATACACACTGGCCAGAATCCTGCAGACATGTTAACAAAGGGAGTAACCAGGGAGAAACTGAGTTCTTTCTCAGTTTCAGTTGGTCTTCAAGAATGAAGATGAAGATGAGAAATTTTCCAGGTCCAAGAAGGTTCAGAGTCCAACATATACATCAACGGTGGAGTTGTTGAGATCAGTCTCCAAGTGGGAGATTGTTGGTTGTGGAGCCTGATTATCTTCCTGATTCAGAGGTCTTTTCTTTTAGCCGTGTTTATACCCCATTAAGTATTTACACCCCAGAAGTATGTACACTCTTCCACGCAGGGGAGTGTAGGGGGGGGTACCCCCTCTGTGGGGCAAGCGGGCCCCCAGTGGGGGTTCGAGGGTGAAGCCCTCGAAGAAAAAATTGTCTTGTAAAAGTATATTGTAATTTTATTGTAAATCTGGACCGTTCATTATAAGGTCGCAGATCTAACGGTAGAAATTATGTTAGGGTTTTTTGCCTTAGAAGGAAACCCTCTTTTATGAGGGAAATGTATTGTGGCTAGGGATGATGGTGAATATTGTATTATGAGAGAGGAGACTATGAGAGAAAGAAGAGGAATTTACAACGGGTTTTGTTGTAGGTTGTATCCCTTCATTTGCTGGATAATAATAAAGGAAGGACCTGGCAATTTCTCTGGTGGACGTAGCCCACACTGGGTGAACCACGTAAATCTGTGTCTCTCTTGTATTGTGTGTCTTCTGTGTTTTGTTTATGCATTTGTTTTATTTTATTGCTCCACGGTCCTGTTTTTCTAACACGCATGCCATCTATACAAGATGGGCACAGATAGCATTTTACGAAAGTTCGTGCTAGAGCACGAACGACAAAGAATTTTAGCAGAAGCCCATGAGGGATCGCAGGAGAGAATTATGTAGGAAAAGATGCCGCGCAGAAGGTACTACGCACATGAATATGGTGGCCAACAATTCACAGGGACTCGAAAGAATACTGTCAGAGCTATGATGTATGTCAAAGGGTAGGAAAACCCAACAAAAGGGACAAGATGCCACTACGACCACAAGTAACATTACAGGAATTTGATAAATGGGAAATAGACTTTGTGGGACCCATTAACCCACTAGCTGAAAGGATAGGGGAAAGATACATTATCACCACGACAAAATACCTAACAAGATGGGCGGAAGCCGTACTAGTAAAATATTGTAGCACTGAGACAAATGCACACTTCTTGTTCAAACAATTAATCACCAGATTTGGGTGTCCAAGATTTTTTATGAGCGACCAAGGAATGCACTTCATAAACAACACCATCTGCACGATGCTCGAAGAGTTTGAAGTTCGTCACGAGAAGAGCACATCATATCACCCACAAGAAAATAGCACAGTAGAAGCCTTCAACAAAATTCTAGAGAACGCACTAACAAAGATCTATAATGTCAACAGAGACGATTGGGAACTCAAAGTACCAACATTATTATGGGATTATAGGACTACATGCAAAAAGTTGACAGGGCACACACCATTCAAACTAGTCTATGGCCAAGAAGTAGTAGTGCCATTAGAATTTTTAGTACCCAGCTTACGCGTAGAAGCTATCACACAAATGACAGAACAGGGCGTAGTACATGAAAGACTGAATCATTTATTGTCAACGAAGGAAGATTGAATCCTAGAAGGATTCCATCAACAAGTGTATAAAGCTAGAGACAAATCTTGCCACGATCAACACATCAAGAAGAAGACATTCAAGGAAGGAGATCTAGTATTTCTCTATGACAACAAATCATTTCAGCACCTTGCGAAGCTTAAAATGCATTGGCTAGGACCATACGAGGTAAAATCTGTCACAGGCAGAGGAGTTGTACAGTTAAAATATTTAGTAGGTGTAGACCTTAGAGGAATGATTAATGGGAGCCGAATGAAGTTGTATAAGGACGGTCGAACACCCACCACACACACACACACACACACACACACATATATATATATAAAGAGAACAAAAAGGAAACAAGACTAAAAAGTGCACAACACACTAGAGAGAGAAAGGCCACATGACGTTCGAAACATAAATTCAGCAAAGGCAAGGACAACGGTTACATACCAAAGAAAAATGAGAGGGAAATGAAAATTGGACAAAAGTAGTGTGATAGGACAACACTAAGCGGAATTAAATCACAGCAAGGACTGAGGGAAAATCACATTAAACGTGCCAACTGGAGATGGCAAAGAAAGCGCAAGAATAAGTATGAAACCACCATAAATGTATTGAACCCACAGATATGGTGCATTAATCACATCATGGAGGAAGCGTCCTCGACAAGCTCCATGACAAGCCCATACAACACGTGATCATGGGAGCAACTGGTCTATTTGCGAAAGGAGAATAGAGAGAGAGAAATAGCAGCCATAACGAATAGAGCAAGACAAAAGAGATCATCAAATTCATTTGAACTCAACAGACATTCAACATTCACCACTATGGAACCACCGAATCCAGTAGAACTAGGCCAAATGGCAAGATCGACCAGGGTTCAAACTAGGTCACGAGGATCGCTAGAGGAAAACGAGTAGATGCAGTCAGAGAACATCGATATCGAGGAGATCCCATCCCTAGAGGCGATACCAGTAAACCCTACACTGCTACTGGAAGAGATTCAACAGCCACAAGTAGAGGCCATGACAGAGGATATGCCAGCAGCGACGCAGGAGCCTCAGAATGAGAAAGCAGAAACCCAATGGGAAGTGCAACTAGAAATCACTTAAGAAGCCATGGAAGTCAATGGAATGACACAAAATCTGGGAGCAGTAGTGCAACCAGATGAGTCACAAGCACCCGACCTAGGTCAACCAACAGAGGAGACCGCCGGAACTACCTTAGCTTGGCAAGAATGTCTGATGGGGGAACAATCGGAAGTTGTTGGAACTTCTAACGAGCCACCACAACATGAATATAGAGTTTAGATACTGTGCTCACCTCGCAAGAAACCTGCAGCTGAAATTGTGCTACCACACATACCAGAGGGAGTACAGGTAAAACCACAGCTATTGGGTCAGGTTGGGAATCTCAAGTATTCCGACCATGACATATCAGACGAAACCAAGTTCCCAGAACTTGCACAGAGGGTCTTTATGTAGACCATAATTGTAAACCAACTTGGAGAAACGATCAGCCAACTACACCAATGGGCAGTTGGGATGGACAGAACATGAATATTAGGTTTGTTGAAGCTACCATATTTTGGCAGAGGCTAGTACGCGATAACATGCATCAAGGAGCTGTTAGTAGTCACACATGGAGGGGATATATGGATGGATAAACATGTCCCCATAACTGTTGATCTTATTGCGTAGATAACGGGACTACCCATTCGAGGTATGGATCCCACGTTGATTTTGGATGAAAAATCCAAGGAGAAAGCATTGGCATAAGAGATAAAGAATAAATATGGCACCACCAGAGGAACAAGGGGCATCATAATCAAATGAATCAACAATGCAGCTACAAAACTGAGTGCAAATATCTTAGCTTGCAAATTTCTCAGAAAATGCCGCAAAAAGGAAGTACCACCAGGAGTCATTGCAGTTGCAGCTCAGTGCGCAGAAGGCACCATTATGAGTTGGGCACCATATCTATTGAATTTGTTTTAGGTGGAATGCAAGGATGTGCAGGACCTCGACACATAATTCCATTACTCATGGCTGATCACCCTAATAGCCTTCATCGGATGGCGGGAACCAGAGTATGTAATTTTTTGCACTAGACCGCAACCAGCGAGAGAGATATACCTATTACTAACATCTGGGCCATAGGCCATGCATAAGAGGGAGAATGATATCATATTCGAAGAATACCTAAGGGACATACAGGAATCCATCAATCGATCATGGAGAATAACACCAGAAGTTGTCGCGTGATATGAGGACATCGCCAATTTCCAGGCCACACGACAGACAATGTGGATACAACCAAGGCATGATCCAGATATACAATGGCTACTGATGCGCTACTGCATCACAGAAGGTGATATAGACATGGTCATCAATGAATGACCTGATGAATAGAGGATCCCAACCATTACCTGGGAAGTACTGGAAAGAACAACAGAAGGAGAGGCATCCCAGGAGGAAACATAGCTTTCAGAAGTACCAGTGCCCAAGAAACCAAGGATGGTCCAAAACAAGCTGAATCAGGTAGATGAAGGGTAAAAGCAGACAGGGACCCAGAAGGGGCAGAAAGATACTACACAGCCGACCAATGGACAACTGAAACAAGCTAAGGGAGCAAGGGAGACTGCCCTAAACCCCATCAGACAACAACCAAGGGGAAATAAGAGACTAGCCACGCAGGAAGGATGCACATGCAAGAAATCAAAGGTGCAATGAGCATAGGTGGACTATACGATCACAGAGGACGACGGGGAAATGATCACCATAATGGTCCATGATTTCTTAGTGAAAGATTTCGATCATGTAGCGCATCACAGGGATAAACTACAAAAAGAGATGGCAGAAATGGGATAGTTCCTCAAGGAATTTGGGGAAGCACAAATAGCAAGCAGTAGCAAAGGCATGGAGCCACCGACAATATATACCAAAGAAAGAGTGGAGGTAGAAGAATGAGATCTAGTCCACTCCATGCCACATGCAAACACAATGATCTACATCAAAACTAACATGTTGTGCATGGATGAAATCGTGGGGCAAAGAGCCCTGAAGGATTTGGACCACATCCAGTCAGTATTGAAACGGATGCCATCAAAGGCACTACACAAATTGCAGGTTAGCATTGACCACGAGGTACAATCTCGTGCACATAAAAACTCAGTTGAGCTACAACAAGCAACAAAGAAGCACGAGGCGCTGGAAAATGTCTGTTAGCAATACAAGCTCGAAAATCAGGAGGAAAAAGAATGCAGAAATGAGTTAGAATGAAGAGTGGGAGGAGTTTTTGAAAAACTCCCAAGAACCACACAAGGGAATGAACTCCCAGTAGTAGGAAAGATTAACCAGATTGCGCAGGAAATTGATGAATATCAGAAGGAGATCAAGAATCTCTGCGAACAACTCACACCAACCACTCCATCGACATTGAAGGAGCAAAGGAAGTAGGAAGCAACACCACAACTGCAGGATATGGAACAACAGGCTAGCACAGCAGTTGAATTGCTCGATAAAGCAACACAACTTTGGACAAGGTTGGAGGAGGATCCACAGGTCCAACGCTGGGACAAGGAAGAGGAAAGGATCAATGCAATGATCCAAGAACTCAAACAGAGGCAGAAGACCATACCGATCCCATAACGATTCAAAGGAACGCAGGAGATAAAGAAGATGCAGGGAGAACTTATCACTGTGCAAACATAGAAACAAGACCGTCAGGCTCAAATAGAGCCACTACAGAAACAGGTAGCAGAAATACTCACACAAGCATAAGGAGCTAAAACACAGATAACATAGACCTAGACTGAATGTGCAGGATTATTGAGCAATGGAGTGGTAGTTCAGGTAGTAGACACCATCAAGGAGAAGACCACGCAGGCATTGACAAAAGCAACAAAGCTCAAGGAAAAGTTCCAAATGATCACCAAGGAGATCGAAGAAGCTCAGAAGGATTAGGTTACTCAGGACGAGTCACATGTCAGTGTTGGGGGCATGTTGGCACTAGGTCAAAGTGGAAAGAAGGATGATCATGAGAAATAAAGCATGCAGAAATGGAAGTAACAACTGGAAGGTAACACAACACACGCACATGCAAGAAAGCGAGCACAAGGAAAACGACAGCTAGAGGAAGAACAACACGCGTGCATGGGAGGAAGACCTAACATAAGTAGGGTTAGGGTTTTGGTAATACATTGTAAACAGTTGAAGAGAGCAATATATATAAATAGAGATACACATGTATCATAGAGAGATTGATTTGTTTATGTATTAGTTCAGTTTTTGCAATACTCTATCGTAGCTAGATACGAGTTGATGCGTTACGTAATATGGTCATGGACCAATTTTGTAAGATGTTGAGCTAGAACATAGGAGAGTCCTGAGGATTAGATCACAGGCTGTGGAGCCTGGTGCGATCTAGTTTGCCTCATACAGAGCTTACCCATCAGAGGGAATTGTATGCGTGTAGCGCCGGAGATGTAGAACTATCATAATAAAAGAGCCAAGAGCCAAATCTTTGTGGATGTAGCCCAGGAGGGGGTGAACCACAGTAATATCTGTGTAATGTGATGAATGAATGTACCTCTTTGCTTCTTTCAACAATTCATTGTTATGCTTAATAAATGAGTTAATATATTGTTATGAATTACGATTATGCTGTATGGGAATTAAATTGTGAAATGGAAACATGCTAGGCTCTGGTTAATAAACCCTTATATCACATTGAATCCTTGGCTGTAAACCCCTGAGTCTTACAACCACCCATTTAGAGCTATCTCGGGTGAGACTGCGCTGTACATTCTGTGCACTATGTTGCCTTCTGGTTTACTAGGAGGGTCGATAGTTTTAGAGGCTTTGTTGGAAACCTGGAAGGGATGAACCCTGGGTCAATAACTCAGACAGTAGAAGAGAGCGGTTAAAAACCAACATATGAAATATATTTTTTTGTCAGAATCTTGCAATATAAATTTACATGAATCATTATTTTTTGTTATTTTATGTTGTTCAAAATCCATTTTTGAATGTAGTAATGCATTCAACATGCTGAAAAACTCTCTAGATTAATGAATAAAATCTAAGAATCCAATAATTTCTCAACTGATTTGATCCTTTCGTAAAATCTTAAGCTACAATTTTGATCATTTCCTAGAATCTTAAACTACAGCTTTTTGAAGTAAAGATAATAACACTAGATGTGTACATATACTTTTTCATTTGTTTGTGTACAAAAACGTGCAGTTTATTCTTAGTCACATGGTTGTGCGAGGAAAAAGTCGCTGGAATTTTGATGCCTGTGAATGTTAATATAATATGGCTTAGAGTATGGTATGATATAAAAACAAATGTTAATATAATATGGTTTAGTGTATGGTTCACCGTATAAGTATTATGTTGAAATGTATGGTGAATAATATGATTGGTCAATAATATTTTTAATTTTAATATAAAATATTATTGAGATGACATTCACTATTAACAATAAGTTAAATTAAGTTTATTAACCTTGTGTCAGCCCCTCCCCTGATTTTCACTCGAGCGAGTTTTAATTCCTCTGGCTCATTCAGAGCTGACAAAGTGGAAGGGAAGTTGGCGGAGGCATGTGCCCCATTCACTGCCTCACCCTCTTCCCAAAGTCATGATATCCCCTTTTGGGTCCATATCCATGTTCATTTGGCCAAGATTTGGATGTAGAATCCTTTGGAAAAAAACCAGATACGAGGTCTACGGAACATCGAAGCTTGAAAAAGTGTATCAGAGACAAGTCAGGGAAGGTCTCTATGGTAGTTGGTAAAGATGTTCAGATCGAAGACATGCTTGTTGTTATGCATAAAAATATTGTAGGGAGGTTCTGTGAGAAGACAGTTAGGGCGTTTTCACTGAAAGAATGGACGGAGTGCTCATCGAAACCATTGTTGGGTTACTCGCCAACTTTTCATGTCCTTCAAATTTCACTCTGAAGATGATGCATAATCTATTATGGGGAGAGATTGGAGTTGGGGCCCCTATGGGCTTGTTCTCCAGAAATGGGTTGTTGACTTTGACCCAATTCAAGCTCTGGTGGCAATACAACGGGTCTAGGTGATTTTACCCAACTTCCTGCTGGTATTTTAGACATAATCGGCTATGACAACCATAGGAAATAAAGCAGGGAAGTTTTTTGGTCTAGAACAATCTTGGGAGTCTAAGGAGGTGTGCGGGGACTATATCTAGAGGAAAAGGGTTGATTATTGGCATTTACCCTTTTGTTAATTTTTATGCCCCGAAGCCAAACATCTCCATGATGATTGTAGGAAGGGAATCCCAACGGGTACTAGGAAGAAGAAAGTTTTGGTCCAGAAATCCAAGGTCACAACGACGAATAAGGCCAGTGCTCAACTCAAGAAGTGGTGAAAGAGGACCTCATCTTGGTTCTTGTCATGGCGACATAATACAAACCATTGGAATCTCCCATATTTTTGTAGATTCTCCTCTTGGTAATATCTTTCTTTATCCTAAGGACCATTTAATTATTGTTATTTATTCTTCGAAGTCTTTTGAACAATCGGGTGCTTCTCCTCCCTCTCCCCTGAGCATATCCTTGGAAGTTCCTCCTCCAGAGTGTATCCCCCTTGTACCTCCTCCTTAGTCCTGTCTACCTAATCCCCAGGTGCTCCCTAGTCCTTTGGGCATGTCAAAAACAACAAAAGTGTTGGTGTTTGGTTCTCCCCCTAAGCCCGAAGAGGAATCCCTTAAAAATATGTCCCCATGATAGTCCTTTCCTTCAATGCGAGAGGATTTGAGGGTGCATGTAAAGATATGGCCCTCAAAAGGCCATAGGAATCGCTTAAAAGGATGTCCCCATGATATTCCTTTCCTTCAATGAGAGAGGGTTTGAGGGTGCCTGTAAAAATATAGCCCTCAAAAGGATCATTCAGAACCACAACCCAAACATTATCTTAATATAAGAAACAATGGTGGATAGACCCTGAGCTAGAGATGTGCTTGAATCCTACTGAAAATATGGTATTTTTTCTTGTTGGATGTAGATGGGAAGTTGGCTGGTTTTCTTACTGTATGGAGCCCATCTTTCAAGGCCCTATCCAAGTCAACACTTAACTCTACCATTTTGGTCCAGCTAGAAGTAAAGAATTTAGGTTTCAAAATGACAGTGCTAAAACTGTATGTATCGTACTCAGGCCGTGTACCTTTATGGGAAAGCCTCTCAACCTTTAAAGCATTGGATGACCCATACACACTCATCAGAGAGGATATTTATCTTGTTAGAAAAACAAGACCGCAGAGAAATAAAATAAAACAAATGCAAAAACAAAACACAGAAGACACACAATACAAGAGAGACATAGATTTACGTGGTTCACCCAGTGTGGGCTACGTCCACCAGAGAAATTGCCAGATCCTTTCTTTATTATTATCCAACAAATGAAGGGATACAACCTACAACAAAACCCGCTGTAACTTCCTCTTCATTCTCTCACAGTCTCCTCTCTCAGAATACAATATTCACCATCAATCATAGCCGCGATACATTTCCCTCATAAAAGAGGGTTTCCTTCTAGGGCAAAAAACCCTAACATAATCTCTACTGTTAGATCTGTGACCTTATAATGAACGGTCCAGATTTACAATGAAATTACAATATACTTTTATAAGGTAATTTTTTCTCTGGGGGCCTGCTTGCCCCCAGACCCCCCAACCGGGGGGATGGACCCCCCCGGACCCCGTAGAGGGGGTACCCCCCCTCTGCACTCCCCCTCGTGGAAGAGTGTACATACTTTTGGGGTGTAAATACTTCATGGGGTATAAACATGGCTGAAAGCAAGGACCTCTGAATTAGGAAGATAATCAAGCTCCACAACGAACAATCTCCCACTTGGAGACTGATCTCAACAACTCCACCGCTGCTGTATATGCTGGACTCTGAACTTTCTTAGACCTTGAAAATTTCTCATCTTCATCTTCATTCTTGAAGACCAACTGAAACTAAGCAAGAACTCGGTTTCTCCTTGGTTACTCCCTTTGTTAACATGTCTGTAGGATTCTGGCTAGTGTGTATCTTTTCCAGCTTCAATTGTCCATCTTCCAAGGTGGATCGTATGAAGTGGTACCTCAACTGTACATGCTTAGTCTTTGAATGGAAGGCTGAGTTCTTTGCAAGGTGAATGGAACTCTGACTGTCACAGTACAACTCGTTGTTCTCCTGCTTCTTTCCCAATTCCTCCATAAACCTTTGTAACCAAATCATCTCTTTACTAGCCTCTGTAGCAACAACATACTCTACCTCTGTTGTTGAAAGTGCAACAACCTTTTGCAGTTTTGAAATCCAACTTACTG
>ML776730.1:1248631-1269380 GCA_009831015.1 Picea engelmannii
ATCACTTACGTGGCAATCAGTTAGCTATCAAAGTAATTTTTAAATATGATTAGGTAAATGTAAAAAAGTAAACACATAAACGGATGTCTTTATAATAGCTAGGAAGTTAATGATTGAAATCACAGCCATTTATTTTGTGTGACGACTAAGAATATTCCAGCGATATTTAATCATGTCCATAGAAAACTTATTAAGCACTAAACCCCTATTAAATCTGCCCATTGTCAATATGTGTACGCCTTTCAACATAAATATACTATTTCATGTTAATGCTATCACAAACACATTAGTTTATAAAGATATAAAAAGTATGTCATTATAATAATATTAATATGTTTAATATACTCTGAGGTGTATACTTGTAATACCTTAAAGATGTAAAAATTACATCTTGATAAAATGATGAAAATGTTGTAATTGAAAATTTTGTTTGGGATTGGAAAAATGAAATATAGAATACTAATCCTCTTGAAATAAGATATATAGAATATTAATCCTCTTGAAATAAAATCTTAGTGGTATTAATGGGGTAATATTAGAGTTAATTTGTTTGTTAAGTATTTGTTGAATAAATGTAGTTGAAGATTTAGGAAGCTAGAAAAATAAAATGGTGTTGTCTAACTATTTTATCAAATGTTTTTTTTGTCCAAATTGATATTTGTACTAAATCACTATTTTTTGTTATTTAAAATCCATTTTTGAAAGCATAAATGGATCCAACATGTTGAAACCCTCTCAGATTATACAGAAATATCACTCAAATTTATGGATCTAACAATTTCTTGTCATATTTTAAACAAATGTTCAAAAAGAATCATTTCCTAAAAAGTTTAGACGAAGGCAAATAATTGCATACATAAATATAGAGAAGATAAACCAAGTACATAAGCTTTACAGAGTGTTGCAATCTTGAATTTTCTTTAAGAAAACTACATATCCCCAATAATAGCTTGGTGAAAACAAATTGTTTTTTATTTTATTTTAAATTCAAATTTCTCTTGATAACACATTTTCCTCCCTATGATAAAATGTTACTAATAACAATCAAATTTCATATTCTAATCATAAATGAATACAAGATGGAATAGCTTATGCCAAGTGTTACTTCCTAATTTTTCTTTTATTTAGTAACTTGTATACCACCACATTATGCAATTTAACACATTGCGAATGCAATTTAAGAGAAGACTAGACTACATTTCCTACATTTTCATAGAAAGAGACATATCAAAATAATGAAACATAAAATCATTTATAATTAGGTGGCATTCAATTGGATTTCTCCTGAACACATTTCCAAATTTAATTTATTAATGTAATTAATTTTCCATAATTTGAATGATATCCAACTAGGCTTCAATAACTCAAATCATTTAAAGGTATGAATATCAAGATGCATGTGTGTTTTTCCATCAAATCCATAGAAAATTCAAATATAAAATACCTACTTTTAGATTACATTCTCAAACACATATGAGATACATGTAAACATAGGGACATACATGTAAACATAGGTTTAGGTGTTCCTTTTCTACTTGTACATAATACATTGAAAAACTAAAAAATGTGAACAAAAAGTTAGTTGCTTGTGTATTATAATATAACAACATTTAATACAAATTCGTATCAATGGATTAACATTAATCACTTGGTGATTGTTCATAAGTCTAAAATGTTTGTTTGTGTTTCTACAATTCTTATAGGATAGTGCAAAAGTATGTGGAAATTAAAGAGTTTTTGATTTATCTGTCTATAAATCCTAGTTTTAGATTACATTCTCAAACACATATGAGATACATGTAAACATACAGGATAGTGCAAAAGTATGTGGAAATTAAAGAGTTTTTGATTTATCTGTCTATAAATCCTAGTTTTAGATTACATTCTCAAACACATATGAGATACATGTAAACATAGGTTTAGGTGTTTCTTTTCTACTTGTACATAATACATTGAAAAACTAAAAAATGTGAACAAAAAGTTAGTTGCTTGTGTATTCTAATATAACAACATCTAAATACAAATTTGTATCAATGGATTAACATTAATGACTTGGTGATTGTTCATAAGTCTAAAATGTTTGTTTGTGTCTCTACCATTATCACACGGTAGTGCAAAAGTATGTGGAAATTGGAGAGTCTTTAATTTGTCTGTCTTTGATTCATAGAGAATTATGGCTATTGAATGGAAATCAACAAATAAAAACACAAAAGACCTTGTAAATAAAAACACAAAAGACCTTGTAGCTAATATCATTGGAGATTTTTATATGAATGTGAAGATCCTCATTAGTTGGTTTTATGAATTCGATTTATGTCTCGAACGATTTTCAAGGATATTGTGCATGTTATATTGTTATATTGGATTTGAATTATAATAGATGAATATAACTACAATTTTTTTTGGTTTAATATATATATATATATATATATATATATATATATATATATTTTTTTTTTTCATGAAATTTAAAAATTTTAATAAATTTTGATATTATATTGAATTTGAATTATAATAGATGAATATAATTATAATTTTTTTTTAATATATCAATTTTTACAATGAAATTTGAAAATTTTAATAAATTTTTATTTGTTTATATTTTTATTAAAAAGAATGAATTTATAGAAGATGTTATCAATTATTTGTATTATTGATTTTTTTATATAAAATAATGATTTTGAAAGATGTTCTCAACTTTTACATTCAAATAATGGTACAATTTAAGTATCTATTTAATTTTTATTTTTTTTAATAATAATGGTTTATTAATTTGAAATGAGAGATTGAAAACTTTAATATTGTATATTTTTATTTTATATATGCATTTAAGTTAAGATATATTTTTTCCTTTACAAATAAATTTTCTAGAAAATTTTGAGTATTTTATGAGGAGGGTAGACAATTTAAATTGCAAATATTTACATTTCTTCAAATTTTGTACTTTAAAAGAAGGTTTGCATCTACAGGGATTTGATGTTTTTTGGCTCATGATAGCATGATACATTAGGACTTAAGATGGATCTACATTGTTTATATGTGTGTGTGTGTGTGTCAACTCCATGTTGAACATAGAAGGAATTACACATATGGATTATAGTGAACTCACCATTCAAATGTTTTAACCATAATAATTTTACTTCCAATATATATATATATATTGTGTGTGTGTGTGTGTGTGTGTGTGTGTGGACATTGAAATATTTTATGTATGGTCCACATTTAAATATTTTTTTAAATGCCACATGTCAATTTCATGTTGAGCACAGAAATAATTACACATCTCCCTTATATTGGGCTTGGGTTGTTTGGGCACAAAAATTGGAACATACTTGTTTTTGTACTGAAACTTATAACTCCATATTAATTACATTTATACAACCTTCTAAAGAACTTTATATTAATTGTGTTTATACAACCTTCTAACTAAACTCCAAATTTGGTATGTGTTAGCACAAGATTGGTTTATGCCTCAACGTTGCATAAGTGGCACTACCTAATATTTCACAGAGAACAAAATATGCTTTTCATCATTCATTTTGGCAAATGAATACAATTGTTATGGGATTTTTATTTGTTTTGGGGAAAACTGAAATTATATTGAGTTATTCCCAATATCCTAGTTCAAGCATCAGAGCACCCACATATTTATGCTACCGAATTGCATGCAGAAACACAGTCGGGTGCTACCTATAGGCGCTGCATAATATTCTGGCAGAGGATAAATTGTGCAAAGTTATTTTGCCATTTTTGAGTCACTAATTTAAAACTTGGGTTATGAGAAGTTGAGGATGTATTTTTGAAAACTGAAGGGGTTTTTTGTTCATAACATTCCAAATAACAAAAACCTCTCTCAGTTTTTCAAAATGTGTTTTGGTTTGAGAGGTATTGAATATAGAAGTAGGCGCTGCATACTCTGCACAGTGGCATTGTGTACTAATTTCCTGTAGCAGTCACGGTTTTGGTATTCGCCTTGTTGGGAGGTTGCCACATGTCAAGGAGAGCTCGAATGGATTCTCAAGGATCAGTTAGATATCAAGGGACATCTACACCTAAAATTTATCTCCATCAAAGGACTCATGCATGAGGTGGAAACAATTTATTAACGACTTCCAACAAATTCATGAAAATTAGCAGTTTGTTGGATTTTTGTCTCTTTGACTGTTGCCACCTATCTCCAAGGCTTAGAATCCAATGGAGGAGATGGGATTCGACCTCCTTAGTTTATTTGGATGCTATTTTCTATTTAAAGAGGGAGATATCTCTTGGAGAGGGGATTCAGGAGCCAAGAGAGGCTAGAGAGAGTAGGAGTAGGAAGTTTTTCTGTGTGTTCATTTGTAAGCCCGTGGGCATTTTATGATTGTAAGAATTACTGATATTGGAGACTCATGAGAGTTGTGAATTCATATTGTAAGTCTTATATTTATATGTCTTCTTATTTGAATATATTGCAGATTTGAGGATCAAAGGCTGTCAATGATTTATGGATCCCTAAGAAGTAGAGGATCTGTTGTATTTTCCCCATCAATCATTGTTTATATTCAAGTATTTGTTGATTCATTAAATTGAGAGGATATTTGTTTAGTGAACATTCTAACTTATGTTTTCCTTCTTCATTCTTTCACTTATCAACATATAATCTTGTTTTCTGTTGAGCAACTTTTGTGCCTTCGATGAGTAGGATGTTTGTGACTCCATTGCCCATTGGTGTAGCCTACTGATCTACAGTTTGCAACCCTTTCTCTTTCTTTATCCATCTTGTTGATCAACCTATTCAAAACCAAAATTATCTTTTACATTATGATGGGTGCTGAGCTTACACTTTAGCAGTCAAAGTGTGACTTTCAGTGCTAACATTTTTGGCGTCGTTGTCGGGGACATATTTGAGTAGATTGAAAAGCTCCCTGGGAAGAACGACACTGCACAACTCCAGATTTAGATGGTGATTGAGGTTGGACACCATCAAGACTACACATTCACCATGATGACTCTATTGTTCAGAATCTGTTGGTGACTCTATTGGAGATGAGGCAAATCAAATGGCTATGAAGGCTATCCTAGCCAAGAGGTTTTCCCCACTCAATTTCTCATCCATAGATGGTTATCCACATCCTGTGACTCAAATTGATGAATGGAAAGATCTGCTGCCCAGATTTTATGAAGGTGAGGATGACAACCCTTTTGAGCATGTTCATGAATTTCATGTTTTGATGCAGCAACTTCACATCCATCATGAAGATATATTGATGAAAATGTTCATGTATTCATTAGAAGGCGATGCAAGGAAATGGTATAGAACACTCCCTGCTTCTAGTATTTCCTCTTTGAAGGAATTTCATGATGTTTTTTATTCTCATTGCAAGAAAATTTATCCAGCTGAAAGACTTTTTGAGAATTGTTGTGAGGGGTATGCATCATATATTCAAGATTCAACAAGTAATTCCTCTAGCAGTGATGATGAAGGGGATGATTGTAGAGAGCAAGACTTAGATGATGAGTTTCATAATTCTTTTCCTAAATTTGAAGAACAAATGCATCATTCATGTCAAAATCTAGGTCCCCAAGAGAAAGATCAATATAGACAATCCATCATTTCCTTGTCTCCTCCTTTTCTCGATTCTTTACGTGAAGAGGTCATCTTAGATTCAGATTTATTTTATCATGAGAATAGTGTTGCAACTTGTCATGACCAAATTCATAGCTTATCAGTCCCTCCTATTGTTAATGAACCAATGTGCCATGATTTTCCAAGTTTTGATGACTATGAGGATGTTTTCCTTGAGCAACCAACTGTCCTAGATATTGAAATAATCCCCTCAACCATTAATAGTCAAATGGTCACTAATTCACCTTTGTATGATGATTATGAAGATGATTTCCATGAACAATCTATTGAAGACCTAATATCAAAAAAGTACCCTTCCCATCAAAGAAACAATTGCTTGTTTCAACCCTCATGTCATATTTTTGTTGCTGAAAAAGAAGAAAAAGATGATAATCTAATTTTAGAGGGTGAAAAACTGAGAAATTGGGACCATAAGCCAAGCTATGATGAATATCCCTCACAATCAGAAGATAAGATAGAAGAATTTAGTTTCCCAAGAACTTCTAATTGTGATGAACTGCCCTATCAACCCCCTATTCCTCTTGAAGACACAAGCTCAGTTTCATCAAGCAAACAAGATCAAATGCCATGTGATCAGATGAGAAAGGTTGAAATTAAAGAAATACAAACATCACTAAGCCTTTTTTCTAATACACCTCATGACCAGGAGTGGACCAAGGCTATATGCATTGAGGATAAATCAGAGAATCATCAAGCCATACAACAACCAAGAACAATGGACGAAGGACCTACTGCTATACTTTTCCTTTTTACACAAAGCAATGTTGCAGGGACATGTATTGATGATGTTTTTTAGGATCCATTTGCAGCCTATCTGCAAGCAGAAAATGGGCCCAGGCTCATTGATTTCTTCAATGGAAAGTGTATTTCCAAATGTTTCTTTGACACACCTTCAAGTAAGAATTATCTCTGGTGCTTAAGGAAGCACATTTCAAAACTTTAAACAGTTGAAAAAATGATGAAATGGCTTCATTAGTTGTTTCATGTAACTTGAACGCTTCAGTTTCCCAATAATTAGAGTAGGTGTGTGCAATAAGCTTGCTGGACAAGCATTGTTTTCATCATTTTGTCATTTTTAGTTTTCATTTTCATTTAGTTTCAGCTGAAGGTCACAGATCAAAGTAGATTGCAGAGGTTAAAGGTTGAGAGAATGACTCCACAAGCCCAAAGGATAAGGCATTGAAACTACAAGAGTTCTTAGAGCCTCACAGGGAGGACTCTATCCCCCATGGAGCCTATGTTAGCACAAGATTGGTTTATGCCTCAGTGTTGCATAAGAGGCACTACCTAATATTTCACAGAGAAGAAAATCTGCATTTCATCATTCATTTTGGCAAATGAATACAATTGTTATGGGATTTTTATTTGTTTTGGGGAAAACTGAAATTATATTGAGTTATTCCCAATATCCTAGTTCAAGCATCAGAGCACCCACGGATTTATGCTACCGAATTTCATGCAGAAACATAGTCGGGCACTATCTACAAGCGCTACGTAATATTCTGGCAAAGGATAAATTGTGTAGAGTTATTTTGCCAGTTTTGAGTCACTAATTTAAAACTTGGGTTATGAGCATTTGAGGATGTATTTTTGGAAACTGGAGGAGGTTTTTGTTCATAAAATTCTAAATAACAAAAACCTCTCTCAGTTTTTCAAAATGTTTTTTTTTTTTTTGAGATATATTGGATATAGAATTAGGCGTTGCGTACTCTGCACAGTGGCGTTGCATACTAATTTCCTATAGCGGTCATGGTTTTGATATTCGCCTTGTTGGGAGGTTGCCACATGTCAAGGAGAGTTCGAATGGATTCTTAAGGATCAATTATATATAAAGGGACACCTTCACCTAATATTTATCTCCATCAAAATCCTCATGCATGAGGTGGAAACAATTTATTAATGACTTCCAACAAATTCCTGAAAATTAGCAGTTTGTTGGATTTTTGTCTCTTTGACTGTTGCCACCTATCTCCAAGGCTTAGAATCCAATTGAGGAGATGGGATTCGACCTCCTTAGGTTATTTTAATGCTATTTTTTATTTAAAGAGGGAGATATCTCTTAGAGAGGGGATTCAGGAGCCAAGAGAGGCTAGAGAGAGTAGGAGTAGGCAGTTTTTCTGTGTGTGTTCATTTGTAAGCCTGTGGGCATTTTATGATTGTAAGAATTACTGCTATTGGAGACTCATGAGAGTTGTGACTTCATATTGTAACTCTTCTATTTATATTTCTTCCTATTTGAATATATTGCAGATTTGAGGATCAAAGGCTGTCAATGATTTATGGATCCCTAAGCAATAGAGGATCTGTTGTATTTTTCCCATCAATCATTGTTTATATTCAAGTATTTGTTGATTCATTAAATTGAGAGGATCTTTGTTTAGTGAACATTCTAACTTATGTTTTCCTTCTTCATTCTTCCACTTATCAACATATAATTTTGTCTTTTGTGCCTTCGATGAGTAGGATGTTTGTGACTCCATTGCCCATTGGTGTAGCCTACTGATCTACAATTTGCAACCCTTTCTCTTTATTTATCCATCTCGTTGATCCACCTATTCAAAACCAAAATTATCTTTCACATTCTGATGGGTGTTGAGCTTACACTTTAGCAGTCAAAGTGTGATTTTCAGTGCTAACAGTATGGATTGTAATTTGGTTCATATCTTCAGAGTTGTTGTAGATAAACTTATAACTTCATATTAATTGCATTTATACGACCTTCTAACGAACTTTGTATTAATTTCATTTATAGAACCTTCTAACTAAACTCCAAATTTGGTAGGGATTGTAATTTGGTTCATATCTTTGCCTGGTTAGATTATAAGGCACGAGGATTCAAATTATTCATAATTACGAAAACATTTAAAAAAATTACAATAAAAACTAAGTTTTATTGTAGTAACTTTATGATTGTAACAATGGTGGTTCATATAAAAAGAAGATAGTTCTTCTTGAACCAGTGAAATGGAAGCAATTATTGATAAAATGAGAGAGTAGAGATTGCATACACAAATAATAGTAAAACACATTCATTGAATTAATGTAACAAATACATATAAATACAACATGGTTATCTCAATATAGATAAACAACCTAGATTACACAATTAATCAGTTGAGACAATAACTCAACCACACACAAAAATATGAGCAAACCAATCTTCTCAAATCCAACTTACTAACAATCACCTAAATAGTAAACTGAGATAAACATTATATATAACACACCCCCTTAATGTTTATATTCATATCTTCTTGAGATGGCTTTTGTTGTCTTAGTCTTTGTCTGGATTATGTCCTCATCTTTTGTCATCTTCATCCTTTGACTTGCATTATTATGGGATTCAAATTCAAAATGGTTGCTTATTGGTCTTGTACCTGCATGAACACGAACTATTTACTGCAAACAATTGATCATTGATGTCCATATAAAAATTAATTCATCTACTGAGATACATGGGTGCCAACCGCTATACTCTCCAGTTTTGTAGAAATGTTTTTCACTTACATGGTCCCTCACATGTTGAGATTATTTCATCTCACATTTCCCCTGAATCAAATACTCTATCTTCTTTGATCTTCATAAAGACTAGGTTGTGGGTACACTTGTCACTCCTGTACCTTTCATAGTGGTCTATGCCACAACTTGATCCACATCCTCTCTATGCATAAGAGGACAACTATGTGCAAATCTGCACCACAACATGTATGCATGAATAACAGGGCTTACAACAAACATGGGGAACTAACTTGCATATGACGATGCAATACAACTTGGACCAAAAGGTCTGGGGTGTCGGGTACAATTGATCATGCACCCCCTGCATCAAATATGCATCATTAATTTAGGTACAACATGCATCTAAAAATGCTTTACATCAACATAAAGGTTACCAATAATATGCCCAATACACAAGCCCATTTAATTGGTATCACGAGTGTCACTGTCAAAATGTTGTCTTGGATTTCCATGCTTTCCCTGTCATTTGTTAGAGTCGCGAATTATAACAAAATAACTTCTCTATCATATTGAGGTCGCGAAGCTGAATATCAGTTCTTAGTTCCCAAGACTTATGCATACACAATATTCACTTAAATATTTAAAATCCACCCTTTAAAATTCAAATCATTCCTCCTTCCTGGTAATTGAATGGACCAGGCTTTAGCCCATGGAAAAATGTTCCCATACCATGTGAATGGGATACCAAAAAACAAAACAATTATTAATCCCCTTCATGGGACCACTCATTCAACTATGAACCCTTTTAATACAATTACCAAATCCATTAAATCAAAATAATACTTTGGATTTTATCACTTCATGGTGATTACACTTGCACATGATAAGGTATTCACGTACCATGAAAAAACATTATTACCTTCATTGATAATTTGTTCCTTTATACTATGGAGCGTGGAATTCTCCATCAATTCCAATTCCACCTTCCATTCGTCCTTTCCATGGAATTACACAACGGCCAACGTAGAAAGACAAATACACCACTTTGCATCTGGGCCAAGAACTCATTCAAACCTAGATTCTCCACATATTAGAGTGATAATGCCATCGTAGGATGGAAATTTTCACCATTGTTTTTCTTAGAAGGGCCAATTCGACAAAACCTATACTTGGTAAGAATGTTAATTTATGTTTCGGATGCACCATCTTGGTTATCCATAGCATATAAAATGGCTATAATGCAAAGAAAACAACAAACTACAATGTCAACCATACATGCCACGGTAACACAAAATGTAATAAAAAATACATCAAATGCCAGAAACATGATACAAAGCTAGTAAATTCATGGAGCATACTCTGCAAGAGATTTCCCAAACAAATCTCTTCACAGATGAAAACATCATCTTCATAGATTCCATTCGCTTTGTTATATTGTTGTGTTCTTTCGTCTTGTGGCGGCCCGTCTCATGGCAACTCGTCTCTGTCTCTTGAAGGGGGCTTTATCTTCATTACGGGAATGCATACAAACTCAACCTTCAACCAAGTCCGCCATTCAACAATATACAAAAACACTACGACGGAGTCTCCATCACATCAAATTCACTGAAATGACATCCACATAGTCTCTCAAAAATCTTCTCACAGAAAACAAACTATTCCTCTACTCTCCACATGTTCCTCGGCACTCCGATGAGGGAGTCACGTCCATCCCTATCACTCTAATACCATGATAAAATGAGAGAGTAGAGATTACATACACAAATAATAGTAAAACACACTCATTGAATTAATGTAACAAATACATATAAATACAACATAGTTGTCTCAAGATAGATAAACAACCTAAATTACACAATTAATCAGTTGAGACAATATCTCAACCACACACCAAAATAAGAACAAACCAATCTTCTCAAATATAACTTACTAACAATCTCCTAAATAGTAGACTGAGATAAGCATTATCTCTAACAATTATGTAACAATATAACCTATTGTATATCTATGAAGGGCCGATTTTTTTTTATAAATATTTATGTTTGATAAATATGCTTACTATTTTATTATTTCTCATATATTTCTCCCATTGCACTTAATATATAATCCTCTTTCAATTTCAACTTCCCACAATTCTTCTTTTGATCACTTTCTTGCAAAGAATATAAGTAATTGCTTTATATGCAAGAAAGTATTGGTGTTCCACCACATTGAACATTTCATGTAAACATATAAGCATCGCTTGCAGACCCAAAATGATGAACAACCCTTTGGGCATCACATATTGATATGAATATTATTCTGACATGAAAATAGACAATTGAAGCTTTCCAATCTGTAACACATGTATCGATGAGTGCGTTAGTACCAAACATTGTGGGGGCAGTTTGATAAACATGTAAAGGATTACTTAAAAACCATGTTTCAGATAATAAGATTATATTTCATGTGTCTTCCTAGTTATTGATTTCACTAATTACAAAAAAAAAAAAAAAAAGCTAAATTCAAATTTTTAAAGGACATTTTTTTTTTCTAAGGATAACATTTTTTTTTTATCCAACCACCACCATTTCGAAGATGCTTGAAACATGATTTTTAAGGCCTTTCGAAAGATGTTTGATAGCTCGTCAACTTGAAGGAATAATAATAATAATAATAATAATCCATTTTTAAGGTCACGGCCAAGCCAGACACCTAATTGGTGTATGAGGACCCCTAGTTTATGGGATAAGGGACCCCCTCCACCCAACGATTTGACTGGTAAAGTCTACGGAGGTATACATACCCTACCCCCCTTTGGATTTGAACTTGTGACCTCTTAGGAGGAAACACATGTTCTTAACCATTGGGTCCACATGTTCTTAATAGATGGTGGTGGGTGGATGATGCATTGATGGTCATGTAACAAATATCAATGAATATGGAGCAGGCAAGAGGTCAAATTTAATGTATATGTTTATAAGGAAAACATACTTTAGAGCGTAAAGTATATTCTATTAAAAAATATTATTAATTTGTTTAATATATACTTATTCATAGGTATGGAGGTATGGGATTTATTGATATTATTAATATCATTTGGTTAATGACTTGTCTTTATATAACATTACTTTTTATATAATAATAATAATAATAATCTATTTTTAAGGTCACGGTCAAGCCACACCAAATTGGTGTATGAGACCCCCTAGTTTGTGGGACAAGGGGGTCCCTCCCCAAGTGATTTAACTGGTAAAGTCTATGGAGGTATACATACCCTACCCCCCTCTGGATTTGAACTTGTAACCTCTTAAGAAGAAACACATGTTCATATTAAATATATGATTATTATTTCATATTATTAATTCATAATTGATTGCATTATATTATTACATAGTATTAATATTTATTTCATGTTATAAAAATAACAAATTAACATTAATAGCATTTTCTATATAATTGAATATATGATATATTAAGATACACATTATACAACAACAACAATAATAATAATAGTAAATTAATGTGATTGTATGTTATTGTTATAATAATAATTTATTTAGTAATATATGTGTAGGAGATATATAACTTTGTGTGTTAGCTCAATCTTAAGTGAATGAGTGATATGGTTACAAAGAAAGAGGTCTCGGGGTCAAGTCTGCAGTCAAATATAATGTAGATATACTATAGAGATTGTTGGGGAAGTAGTTATATTCTTTGTTGAGGAAGTAAAATTATTTTTTACATTTAATGTATAGTTATGTTATTTTATATTCCATATGGATGATTATATAATGTACTAATAATTAATTTATATAAGTGATTGATTTTGGTATAATGTGGCGGCTACAATTTATAATGGTTGAGTTTAGTCAATTATGGTGGGTTATATAACTGACCCCATTAAAAATGAAAACCAACTATGATATTAGGTTCAATCTCAACACACACACAACCATTTTGCATGCCAAATTCAATGATCCAAATGCATTCATCATTCACTCTGGAAACTCCCTTACCGAGGCAGTTACATTGACATGCACTAGGAATCCACCTCACAATGTGACATGTTGTTGACATTAACCTCTTAATGTTGTAGCATGACATAGTATTGAAATCAACCTTGTAATGTCACATGTTAATATCATTATGTGACATGATATTGAACTCAACTACTTATTGTCACAATGTGACAAAATATTATGGTTCTCCATAACATTGCAATTTACAATTATGATGTGACATAATGTTGAAGCAACCATATTGCCACAATTCGACATAATATTCAATTCAACCTCTTCAATTATTTCTCTTAAAATGTTATAATATTACTTAGCATTGAACTCAACCAAAGTGAAGTATAGTTAATGCTTAGTTATCCATGGTTAAAAATAGAAAACCAAAGTCAACCATAGCCAACCATCAACTATCTATGAATTTGGTTGACTATGGTCTATTTGGGTGGAATTTGTTGTCAATCATATTATCAAACTTTTAATCTGTGAACATGACATGGTATTGAAGTCAAACACCTAATGTCTTACTAGTGTGACATAATATCGCAATCACCCATAACATTGCAATGTGACATAGTATTGAAGTCATAATCTCAATGTTTTAATGTCATAGAATATTAAATTGAACCTCGTCATGTCGTAATTAACCATGTTGGACTATGGTTGACTTTGGTTGATCATGATTGAGTTTGGTTGAATTTTCTTGGACATGGTTGACCGTGGTTAATAATGTTTGACTGTGGTTGAATATGGTTAACCATGATGACCATAGTTCATAGATGTCAGTTGAGGTAGGTATTGATGAAAGGAATGCCGAAAGAGGAAAGAATCAACGAAGAGAAGCCAAATCCAAAGAGAAATACTATGGGGAGAAAAGAACTGACAAGACAGAAACC
Organism: Picea engelmannii; assembly: GCA_009831015.1. Taxonomy (NCBI): domain Eukaryota; kingdom Viridiplantae; phylum Streptophyta; class Pinopsida; order Pinales; family Pinaceae; genus Picea; species Picea engelmannii. The sequence continues at coordinate 1,262,608 of ML776730.1, forward strand.
TTCTCGATATGCTGGAAGGTGCCCCCATTATCTAGTCTTTTAGCACTGAGGAGACATTCATTGAGACTGTTTGAGCTTCGCTTCTCTAACCTCTCCGTAACGTATAGATTGAAAGGAGCAAAATGACTTCTAGGTGGCCGACTTGAGCTTTTGGAGAGGAAGGGAAAACACAAAAAGAACCAACCTCGAAACGGTCAACCATGTTGGATATGGTTGACATTTGTCGAGCGTGGTTAGATATGGTTGAAACTTGAATATGACTAATAATAGTTGATTATTCTTAACTATAGTAGACCATGTAAATGTGATTTAACAATGGTTGAGTATGGTTGATCAAGGGTGATGATGGTCTATTATGGTTGGCCATGTTTGACTGTAGTTGAAAATGGTTGAAGATGCCGACTTTAATATTCAATCGCATTGGAACATGAAGATATTTACTTCAATATTATGTCATGTGTGACATTATGGTTGAATTCGATATTATGCCATGTGATGAAATTAACAGGTTGATTTGAATTTTATGCCAAATTATAACATTAAGAGTTTGAGTTCAAAATAATGTTAGATTGTGACATTAAGAGTTTAACTTGGATTTTAAGTTAAATTATAACTTTAAGAGGTTGAATTCAAAATAATGTTACATTGCAACCTTAATAGCTTGAATTCAACAAAATGTGACATTGAAACATTATGTATGATCACAATATTATATCACATTATGAAATTAATAGGTTGACTTCAATATTATGTCACATTGTGACATTGAGAGGTTGATAAGATCGATATATCTATTGCAATGTTCATGTTGGCTAGCTTATGTTGACTTGGTATGTTTCTCAATGGTTATGTCATATGTCCCATTGTAACATTCCCTAAGGGTTATGCTAGATTACAACATTCCTCAATGGTTATGTCACATTATGACATACATCTTGGTTGACTTTTGTCAAATTGTTATGGTGCATTTCATTTGGTTGAATTTCTTTAGGCATGGTTAATTATGGTTGACCATAGTTGATCATGTTTAACTATGGTTGATTATGTTTGACCATGGTTAAGTATGGATTACCATGCTAATTATAGTTAAACATCGTTTTCTTTGGTTTTCATTTAGGTACTCAACACCCACACCAATGGAAACATATGCAATATATTTTGCATGAAAAATAGCATACCGCCATTATAAAAACTCAAATTTCACATACTCATACACAAATTCTCTAAATAAAAATTATATATTCGAAAAGCTAGAATTCAATTTCATATATTTCATCTTTTTACACCATATTCAAATTGATTGTGAAAGTACTTCAAATCATCCCTCCAAGTTAACATATTGTTTTTTTTCCATGTTTTCATTGTCACTAATGTGTCATGAGAGGCCGTCATTAGCTTGCACCCACCCTTCGACATAAATTTAACAAGATGAATCTATGAATGTGACATAACCATTAAGGAACATCACAAATGTGACATAACCCTTGACAGATGTCATAATGTGACATAACCGTTGAGGAACATGGTAATTCCATATATGCCAACCAAGATGAATATCATGATCCATCATGACCATTCAAGGACATCGCATTGAAACATAACCCTTAATGAATGTCGCAAGGAAAAATAACCCTTAATGAACATTTTAATGCGATGCAACCATTAAGGGAATAAGCAATTTGACACGACACAATGAAGTTGAACATCGCAATATGATGTAATCATTGAGGAACATCACAATCCAAGATAACCACTTGAGGAATGTCATAATGTGACAGAACCCTTAATGGACATCACATTTCAACCCAACCATTGAGGAACGTAGCAACTTGACATAAGTCAAACATGATGAACATCACAATGAAACATTACCATATTAAACCATGTTTAAATGTAATCAACATGGTCAACCATAGTAAACCATGGCTAACCTTGGTCAACCAAAGTTAATCATACCCATCATATGTCAACCATATTCAATGATAGTGAAACATTTTTAAGGTGTGGTCAACCATAGTAAATGAAATTCAACAATAGAGAACCCATAGTAAATGAAATTTATCCAAGCTCAACCATAGTAAATGAAACATAAACCTAGGTTGAACATAGTAAATCAAACATAAAACAAATTCAACCATATGTCGACTATAGTCAACCATAGTAAACCAAAGTCAATCACTATTAACCAAAGTTTATGATGGCGAGTTGTGGTCCACCATGTTAAATGATAGACAACCATGCTCGACCAAACATAACCATAGTAAAACATGGTCAACCATGTCATCCATAGTCAAAATGATTATCCATACTCAACATGGTCACCCATTGTCAACCATAGACAAATTTGGTCAACTAAATTTAACCGTTGCCAATAATTTTTTAACATAGTCAACCATGGTAACCATCAACGACCATGTTCAACCATAGTCAACCATAATCAAATATGGTCAACCATAGTCAATCATGGTCAACCATAATCAAACATGGTCACCCTTGGTCAAACATAGTTAAACATGGTCAACCAAATTCAACCATGACAAATAATAGTTTGACATAGTCAATCATAATCAACCATGGTCAACCAAAGTCAACCACAGTCCACCATGTTCAACCATAGACAATGATGGTCAACCATGTCATCCATAGTCAACCACAGTGAACATGGTTATTCATAGTCAAAATGGTCACCCATGATCAACCATAGTCAACCATAATCAAACATGATCAACAAAATTCAACCATGGGGAATAATAATTTAAAATAGTCAACCAGGTTCAACCAAATTAACCACAATAGATCATTGTTTACCAAAGTCTATCATAGTTAAACATAGACATACATAATCAACCATGGTTGAACAAAGTCAACAATGGTCAAACATAACCAAACATGATCAATCATAGTCAATCCTGACAAACTATACTCTAACATAGTGAACTGTGGTCAACCATACTAAGATATCGTAGATATTTCGTTCTTAATGATATTGATATTTTAATTCACAAATCTACTAATACTCCCCACACATGTCGACTCACACAACCACATAAATAAAAGTTGTTGATATACGCCACATAAATAAAAGTTGTTAATATACTTCGATCATCACCATTAATTTTGATAGATAATAAATAACATATATCAATGTATATCAACCATTTTTAATTATGTGATTATGCTATTTAATTTTAAGGAAGTAAATAAATGTGCAAATATTTTCTTTAATTTTCCTTAAAAAGGTGGTATAATTCATCTTATTAATGGATTTGGATCTAAGGTTGAAAACATTGTCGTTAACAAATTTAATTATATATTAATATGTTTTTAAAGGTGAACCACGAGGGAAGAAAAGAATCTCTCCCGAAAATTTTGTGTTTGTCCTTATTAACTCATTATTAAAAGACCTGTGATAGGGCCAATCCGGCGTCTAGTGAGGCTACCAATATGCATCTAAGTGCTGTGATGTAAGCCTTTGAAATACTTAAAATGCAGTTTTTCCAAATGAGGACAAGCCTTCGATTATATATATTTATTTTATGCTTTGGTGTCATGGAGCATGCTAAATTTGGCCGGTCTGAATCGTCACCTTTTTTTGAATGAAGTACACTGTGTTATTTGTTTCAGTTATGTTGTACATTAAAAGTACAATCTATATTTTATGTTGTACATTAGAAGTACAATCTATATTTAGCGTTTTTAACTAAGTACTAGAAAATCAAATCTTTCTAAATACAAATCATACTTTATCAATCCATTGTACAACGACAAGCTAAACTAAATCGCTACATTTAGCGATACTATGTTTATGTGATAAAAGTTTGACATCACATTTAAAATTACCACCTAGACTTAATTACCTCACTTGCATAAAAAAAATTCCACCTCATTAAAATTGATCCAAAAAATGATGGTACAAAGTTGCTAATTTTTTCTTTTATAAATAAAATCGTTATGGTGTTGCTAATTCCACTTTATCAATCGTTTGGTATAAAGTTGCTAAGATCAAAAAAATGAATCTTCTAATTAGTTCCTTTGTATACTTATTTTGAGTGATCAAAGTCTTACCATCTTCCCTCCAAACTTCAATGCTTAAATTTTTAATGCATGTGACCAATATCCTTCATTTCAAATTTCTTTGATAACTACTTTTTTATACCATCAATCAATTTTGTAGCACTTCATGTTATCATTAAATAATAAAAAAACAATGAAAACAAAGCAACATTCTAATTTTCATCTTTGTTTATGTAAAGATTTGGATCACTCTTACTTTTAATGAAACCATCTTCTCTATCTAGAATTAAAACACTGAAGAATAAATTAGGTGATATTGGTGAGAAGTTATCAAGCACTTATTTGGTTATTGTTATGTTGAATTATATGTTAGATGAATATCATATATTTATCACCACTCTTGCAACAAGAGAGAAAGAACCTTCATTTCATGATTTGATAGGTGTCCTATTACAAGAAGAGGAATGGAGGAAGGCTCTTAACAACATATTTTAGAGTTCATATTTCATGTTGATGGCCAGAGCTAAAAATCCATACAAAGAAAATCCACGAGAAAGGAATGTTGGAGGCAATTCTAATGTAAAATTGCATCAAGGAAGGGAATCACCAAGGACAGATACAAGTGTAAAGAAGAATAATTGATGTTATTATTGTGGTAAGTTAGGAAATTATGCTAAGGGTTGTAGGAAAAAAAAGTTTTGTGAGTCCAAATATAGAAAACACGTAGGAAATATTGTTGATAGAGAAACAATAGAAAGTGATGATCTCGAAAATATCAAGTTATTTATTTCAGATTTAGCTTTGTGAGTAGAAACATATGATTGTAATGCATGGTTCATTGATTCAAGTGATTCTATTCAAATGACATGTCATAGAAATTGATTTGAAACTTATCATGCTAAAACTAATGGTGCTAAAAACTATCTAAGGTAATGATAGATTTCATGAAGTAAAAGGTTATGGTGATGTATGTGTGAATTTGACAAGTGGCCAAGTGAAACAAATCAAGAATGCAATGCATATGCCAATTATTAAAAAAAAATTAATCTTAGTTTCAACGATTACAAATCAAGGATTAAAAGTTGAATTTGTTAAGAAAGGTTGCCTTGTGAAGGATATACATGATCACTATGTAAATATATAGTAGAAGGAATCATAGTGCGAGGCCTAGATACAAACTTGATGTTACTATTGATGATCATCAAGCATTTTCATCAACAACTATGTCTACAAGGAACTATGGCACTTAAGGTACGATCATCTAAATTTTAAAGATATAGTTTTAAAATTCAAAAGAGAGAGATGATGGAGGGTCTTCCAGTTTTTAAGAATGAATAGACTAAATGTAATGGTTGTGTACTAGCAAAAAACATAGAAATGAGTTTCCTTAGTAGAATGGTGTGGTTGAAAGGAAAAATAGAACCTTGGTTGAATGTGCTCGAAGCATGATTAAAGGTAAGAATATTCCTAGTGTTTTTTTGGATGAAGTAATAAGTACTACTATGTATCTAAGAAATAAAAGTCCAACCAAATTTTTAGAGCATGGAACTCCTTGTGAAGCATTCTATGGTTATAAACCAATTGTTAAACATTTTAGAATTTTTGGGAGTAAAGAATTTTCCAACATTCTAAAGGAAGATAGAAGGAAGCTTGATGCAAATTCGATCAAATGTGTTTTCATTAGTTGTTGTGTTGACCATAAAGCATACAAAATGTACGATCCTACTACTCATAATTTTTTTGCAAGTAGACGTTCAAAAAGAAGATGATCAAGATGTATGGAAACTTCCTAAATAAAGCATTGAAAGTGAAAAAGTAGAAGAAATTAAAGATCAACATGATGATGTTGAAGATCAAAATAGCATTTAAGCTACAAGCAACCAAGGTACACCTTGTAAGAGTGGAAAAACTCCACATAATAGTTAGGCAATATGAAGATCAACAAGGAAAATTTAGACACCTATCAAATATAAATATTATGTTATGATGACTCATTTTATGAGTGTAGAAGAACCTTTGAATTTTGAGAAAGAAAAAGATCATAAGGAATGGAAAAATGCTATGAAAGAGAAATATGATTCTATAATGAAAAATGAAACTTGGGAACTTACAAAATTGCCTAAAAATAAGATTCCTATCAGTTCAAAATGGTTGTTCAAATCTAAGTTGAATGTTGATGGCAGTATAGACAAGTTTAAAGCTAGACTGTTTGCAAAATTCTATTCACATAAAGAAAGAAAATATTATGGTGACATGTTTTCTCCTATAGTTAAAATGAATACAATTAGATTAATGATTGCATTAGCTATTGAGTACAGTTGGAAATTACATGAGTTGGATGTTAAGTCATCATTTTTGAATAGTGAATTAAAAAAATAAGTGCATCGTGTTCAACCATAAGGTTTTGTAAACAAGGGACAAGAACATCTTTTATGCAGGTTAAAGAAAGAACTATATGGTCTGAAACATGCTCCCATGTCATGGTATGCAAAAATCGACACATTCTTTTTCTAGCAAGGTTTCATCAAAAGTAAAAGTGATCCAAATATTTACATAAAGAAAGATGGAAATATGAATGTTGTTTTGATTTCATGGTATGTTGATGAAATAATCATAACAAGAAGTGCTACAAAATTGATTGATGAGATCAGAAGGTAGTTATCATAGGAATTTGGCAAACAGATAGAGCATAATACAGAGACAAGATAATAGACAATTTTCAGAGATAATATGCGGAAGCTAATTTATATTAAAAGAGC
>ML776730.1:1274876-1289908 GCA_009831015.1 Picea engelmannii
TGGTGGCAAAAATTTGGGTTAAACCCAAGTGCAATACATCCAGATGTATTGAATGTTGAACAAATGTTTCATCATTTAAATCTTTCAGATAATGTTCATCGGCTTAATCATATCTCAAGCATTGGGTATATGACAAACTTCATAAATGAGAAGCATCCTTGGGTTATCCGAACAAAGTATGTTCTCCAACAAGAGGAAGACAACAATGAAGATCCAATGATGTACATGGAGGTCTATACTTAGCACTGGCACCCATATCGTTTCAATCACTTTCATGATCAACTAGTGGAATAAAATGGTGGAACCCATCCACTTTGATGTCTTATTGGCCGACAGTGGTGCTAGTTCTTTCATGTTTTACTGGCTAACAGTGGTGTCAGTCAGTTTTTGTGGATTTTCGTCATAAATCTCCACTTTGTAATGTTTCAAATAAGAGTATCTTAGAAACCTAGAGCACTTCTCTAGCTTTTGGCATGGTTTGACCCGCATTTCTAAGATTCCTTAATACATGGAAAGTAGATTTGAAATTTGGTTGGAAGGTTCTTGCATGTTCTCTTCGCCAAATCTTAAAAGTAGATTTGATTCTAAGCAAATAGTAAAGTGTCTTGTCTATTCTTTTCATGAAAATGATTCTCTTCTCCAAAAATTTGTATATAAGGAGGTGAGAGGTTCATTTGAAGGGAGTCATTTTTTGGAGTCGATTTGAGTCTGTAAGTCCAAGTCTTCTAAGCTCCCTCTCTTCGAGCTTTGGGTCTTTTTGATAGGTTGCTTTGATAAGCCTGCGTGATTCTGGCTCGGCCAACATGAACCTAAAGTGGAAGAAGCATTTAGTTTCAGTCCGTGTGTCTGTCTGTTGAGAGAAAGAGAAATCCATGCTCAAAGTCTGTATATCTATGCCATTCTGGCTCTTTTAATATAAATCATCTTCCGCATATTATCTATGAAAATTGTCTATTATCTTGTCTCTGTATTATGCTCTATTTGTTTTCCTACTATTGCGATTGTCTGGAGTTCACTGGAAGGCTTTGCGAAAGTTCACTGAGGGGATTACCGGAAGTTCACTTAGGTCCTGAATAGCGTCTGTAGTAAGTCTCGCTAGGCAGGTGGCCGCTAAGGGCAATTTTGGGCGTTGGGTTGTTCGAAGGTTCATGCTGGGATCTTTATTGGGTTCACATAGGAGGTCTTTTGGGTTCATGCTGAGATCGCAAAAGGAAGCAGTCGGCAAAGGAAGGAGACAAAGACAAGTTTTATTCAAGCTTCATTCTCCGCTAGAGGAAGCCTCTGAGTCACATGATATTAATTAGATGCATTATTTTTAGGAATTGAGGTTTGTAGAGGGTATGGTAAGGCTTTCATCAATCAAAGTAAGTATGTAAAGGAACCAATCAGAAGGTTCAATATGAGTGAATATAATCTAATGTCTACTCCATTAGAACATAATGTTAAGACTTGCTATGACTATGCTACAAAATAAGTAAACAATACTTTTAATAGACAATTGGTGGGAATTCTAAACTATTTAACCAGAACAAGACTTGATATTGCATATTTAGTTAGCATACTTAGTCAATTCATGGCTAAACTACATGACAGTCACTTGAAAGTAGCTAAGAGAGTCCTTCGATACTTAAAGGAGATTGTAGATTTTGGTATTGAATATACTAATCATTTGAATGTTGAGTTGAAAAGTTATTTATATTATAATTGGGTAGGAGATCTAGATGATAGAAAATCCACCACTGGGTATGTGTTTAGTATACAATCTAGAATTGTGTCTTAGAGAAGCAAGAAGCAACCAATTGTTCCCTTGTCCTCAAGCAAAGCCAAGTATAAAGCATTGTCTAGTGATACCCATGAAGCAATTTTGTCAAGGAATATTCTTCAAAACATGGGAGAAAGGAAAGGAGAACCTACATCTATCAAATTTGAAAATCAAACATTAATAAAATTTCCCAACAATCCAATTTATCATGCAAGATCAAAGCACATTGAAACTCATGATCACTTTGTGAGAGAAAATATTCAATGAAGAGAAATTTATTTGATGTAGTGTAATATAAATGATATTGTGGCGGATATATTCTCTAACCCTTTGGGAAAGGATAAATTTGTAATAGGTAGATACAAGCTAGGAATTGTAGAAAATTAATTTCTCCATTAAGGGGAGTGACATAAATAATTGTAAAAATGAATAATTAACAAGTTGTTATGTTGGTAGTTACACAATCAAGATTGTCAGTTATGTGAGATCTATTATAGGAGTGGGCTTTTCACCCTATATGTGAAATCTATTATAGGAATGGGCTTTTCACCACACACACACACATATATATTAGATCAATTCAAGGTGATGGTAAGGTAGATTACACCGATGTACATTGTTTTTCTTTCTATATTTATAATTTTATAACTTCATCTAAGTCTCACAAGATGACCATGAATAAAATGACCATGAAAGTATTCAAGACAATGATGCTATGAACATATTAGTATCAATGAAGGTATTTTGGTAACATTTATGTGGTTTGAGCTTCTTATATTCTTACCTCACTTAATTTAGAGAAGATATACACCCTATAGATCTAGAATTTGGCATGCATTTGCAAGTCTCATATAAGTAAAAACTCATTGATTACAAGAAGTTAAACATCCTATAGATCTAGACTTTGGCATGCATTTGCAAGTTTCTTATAAGTAAAAATCCATTGATGACAAGAAGTTAAGATTTATCAAGATGGAATTTCATGACGTTTCAGAAGTACAACCTTATTGTTGGTCGCCCTTAAGAAAATAATTACTACCTTTCAAGGGCATCCCAATTCTCATGAGAAAGCATTTTAACAGATCATCCCGAAACCAAAGGAATGAAAGAAGCCAGAGAAAGAACAGGAAGAATGTCGAAAGCTCGACAAAGAGGAGTCGAGTAACCAATCCTCTCAACACTTAATTAAAGTAGAAGCAAATCAAGCAAAGATTTAGATCAAAGCCAGAGAAGGTAAACGCAATGATGTTTAAAAATTGGATACAATAGTTAGAAATCTCTTATATTATATAATATATTTAAGAAGAGAAAAAAATAACTATAAGAAGAGAAAAGATAATTTTTTCATATTTGAGTTGGAAAATTATATCCATAGTTGATAAAAAAATTATATAGTTAATTGGGTTTAGCCAAAGCCATTTGTGTTGAGAGGTGTTTTTTCCATCTAGATTCAATTCTCACAAGTAACATGTTGAGTTCTTAAATAAACAAACTATCAAAAAAAAACTTTCACTTTCTATATAAAATCTATGAGAGTATTCAATTAGCTTTCCATAATTCATCTCATGTAACAGATTAAACAACTTAAACAACTTGGATTCATAAATTTCATGGATAACATGTAGAGTTCTTAAATGACCAAACCATAAAAAAAAAAATAAAAAAATCCATAATTCATCCTATATAAAAATTAAACAACTTGAATTCATAAATTTCATGGATAACATGTTGAGTTATTAAATTAACAAACTATAAACAAAAAAAACTTCCACTTTGTATTAAAAAAAAAATGAGAATCTTCAATTATCTTTCCATAATTCATCCCATGTAACAGATTAAACAACTTAAACAACTTGGAATCATAAATTTCATGGTACCTGGAAATTTAAACTAAAAGAGATACATAGAATTGCCATCTTATCCTGTGTACATTTTAGGGATTCGTTGCAGATCATCACGTCCCTGCAACCTTCCCTTTCGGCAAGTGTCCATCGAGATCGATTCCTTACCATCGAACGATGTAGAATAACACTACATATAGTGCCTTGAAACAAGCACCTGAGTCACAATGTGCAAAAGCCTCATTTAATGTAAATATTGCAAGATGATAAGCTATGCAGTTTTACTTGGGCTTCTTGATCTCAATTTCTTTCAATCCATCATGTTTGTGATGCAAATAGCAGATAAAAATATTTCAGGCTGGGAAGCAATTGCTGGTTTTCTGTGCAAAATAGCCTCCTGATAGACTCCTGCAATTGTTTTCACATAGAAAAACAATCTTCAAACGTAGAGCACTGGTATCCAGCCTCCTGCTAGACTCCATAGCCTGATAATAGAAAAATGAAGTTAAAAAAAAACGAATCATGCTGGAACATAATCAAAATCTTCAAATAATTACATAAATTTGAGGGACTCTCACATTCGTATTCCTACCTTAACCTGTATGCTATGCCAGGCATTTTCTTCGGAGATGAACGTAGAAGCATTCATAACATCTAATCTCTCTTCTTCGAATAACAAAAACAATCTAGAAAAGAATGGAGCTGCATGTGCTGTCTGAACTGTAACTAGCAGCGTCTGCCCCATTGCAAAAATGTTTACTTCAGTCAAAAGTCCATTTGGGGATTGATTGAAATCCAACCTATTTATCACCATTTGGGAGGCATGATATTCAGCAGGAGATATCTTTAAAGCCTGTGCAGAGATTCTTCTGAGAGACAGCAATTCGTCTCGTTGCCTGGAAAGAGTCTTTATTTCTCTTTGCAGTTGAGGAATGTATTTTAAAATTCCACTTACAGTGGTAGGATTGTTCACTTTTTCCTGCCAAATTGAACGATAAACTTTCAACTCTCGATCACCGTAATCAGCACAAACCTAAACCTAGACAAAATTCAAAATCATTTACAAGAAAGTATGTGCTTTACCTTCATATTCATAATGGAGTGCGGAAGTAAGGATCGAAGCTTTCCATAAAGCGCATTCAAATTCTTCCGTCTTAGTCGCTCGTTTGCGTTATGAGAAAGCTTCTTAGTCGCAATTTCGTCGCTCAAACTAAAACTTGATCCCTTCTCATCAGTTTTCTTGGTGGGATATGATTTGCCAGTAACATTATCACCTGAGAGAAAGAGTTGTTCGCCATATTCTAGCATGCTGGAGGGAAGCTTAGAATATTCAACAACTTCTCTCCAGTACTCACAGCCCTCCATTATAAGCTGAGATTCAAACGGCTCTGGCGGCGGCAACGCAGACATGGCCATTGATTTTATGTTATAATCTGGCTGGAGCCAGTTTGAAATGAAAGGACACATTGGAAATAGGGTTGAAGGTAAAACCCTATATCGTCTTTAAAAAATTGTGCTTGTAATCAGATTGCTCTCATGGAAGGGCCACTATTTAACAATGGTGTCCGATATCTTTGGATCTGGTCCCGGATATGATGGGTCAAATACTTACGCACAGTAGCTGATCTGTCCTCGCTGATGGGGACAACGATTGAACAAGGAGATTCCACAATCAGGTTTCCGTTCACACTTGGAGAAGAGAATTTCCAAAGCCAAATACATCCACGACCGCTCCATCGCTCCAGTCGTATCACTGAATATAAAATGAATTGTTCTCCCGACCGAGTAACCTAATCTGGTAAAAGGAAACCTCTTTCCGGTGACAATTATTAATTCCCGGCCACAATTCTGAAGAATGAGTAGAAATTTCAACTAGGTTGAGAGCTTGACGAAGACCTGTGTTCAACCTAGGTTCTATCACGATTCTTGCCCTATTCTAAAGTTGACCTAAATACTAAAAAATCGTCAAAATTCCAAATAGATTGACTCCGCGTGCTCTTCGCTTGTCGAGCACGAGCTTTCGTGCAATGCCACCAGTTCTATGGAAGTATATGGCGTGGGTATATGCCGTCGGTGTAAGGCGAACACGCATGCGAGCCCTCTAAATTTTTTTAATTCATCACTGTTTTTTTTGAAATTTTCTGTGAAATGATAGAGAAACGAAAAGCATTATATTGCCCTGTTGGTAATGACATGGATCGACATGACCCGCTCGAATCTTCAATCAAATATTACAATACTCCACAGCAAAAAAACTAATGGGCTGCGATCCAGAAACTGATATAAAATCTGAGAACACATAGAATTAAAATTTATGCACGTCAGCCTCGAGAATCTTATCTGTTACAGCAGAATCTACCGGGCATACTCCACAGCAAAAAAACTAATGGGCTGCGATCCAGAAACTGATATAAAATCTGAGAACACATAGAATTAAAATTTATGCACGTCAGCCTCGAGAATCTTATCTGTTACAGCAGAATCTACCGGGCCTGTCATATTACAGCAGTATTGAATGGCATATTCTGGGTATTTTGGCGGGGCCTACGGTATGGAATCCAAAAGAGTTTTGAGTGCCCACGTAATCCAACTGTGCTACAGGTCGTTTTAATGCTTTTTAAGTGACAGAGCCAAGCGGTTAGATTACGTTTTTTTTATATAAGATTTTAGGTTTTTGTCTTGATTAACTGTTTTATTAAATGTTGTTTTTTTTTTTGTTTTTTTTTTTAAATTGAAATTATTAATTTTTTATCTTTTTTTTGGTTAAATTTGTACGAAATTATTATTTTTGTTGTTGTTTAAAATCTAATTTTGAATGCAGAAATGAATTCAGGGTGCTGAAATCTGCTGAGTTAACAATTTCTGGTTGAATTTTGGAGTAAATGTTCCCCCAAAAAAATACTCTTCATCAAAAAGTCTTACTTATCTTTTTATTTTTTCTGTTATAAACACCCTCCCAAAACACATAAATATATATTAAAAAGTGTGGATAAATCCACTGTAATACAAAAAAAGGGCCATTAGAGGCCTTCTAGAGGTAAAGTCTTTGAAGCTTGGAAATACTAAAACAAAATTGGTTTTCATAGAGTTTCCACCTTCCATATCTATATTGCATTGATCTTCCTTCAGAGAATACAAGGTTGATATATGACCAAAAGAAAACATAACATCTTAATTTTAAAAGAACTCAACTACCGGGTTCCATTTTGATCTTTGAATGGCCTTGTCGCTCCCAAATTGAGTGTGGATGGGGCTCGTTGAAACTTGAGGTTTGGAATTTGGTTAACTGTGAATGAATTTACATTCTTGGACGCTCCATGGGTACTTTCTGGTGTGCTTGGTTGCTGATGAGTTCATTGAAGCTAATCCAAACGACTCTGCAGTATCTCCAGAGTGCTATGCTGCTCTTCGATCTGACTCCTTTGGCCTTAACTTTCATCTTGCAACGTTTCAATCAAATGCTTGTGTTGACAGAGGGTTTCAAGTTCGAATGTTAAAGTGGAGTTGAGCACTCCCAACTAAATTCTCGTCCTTTGGCATCCCACACATTCCTCCTTGAGTTCCATCTGAACAAAGCCAACAAGAAGGCCCTTGACACCCTACATATTCACTAGCTCTGATGCGCTTTGAATCCTCTAGAAAATTCGCAAGCGGCTAAGGAGACCGCGAAGCTGAAACGAAATGGGTTTTCTGTGTAGCGGGTAAAAGGACGGCGGAGTCGAAATCAACAAAGACCACTGGGTTACAGTCTGGGTGGATCAAGGACAAGGCGGAGGGCAAGGTGGTGGGCAAGTCAAAGAGTAATGAGGGGGAGCCCAGAAAATTTGGGAGAAGAGACGTTGAAAGGAAAATGAAAGAGAGCAGCCTAAACAGATTAGGGGGAACACAGGTCGAAAATGGCCTACCAAAACAACAAATAGAAATTTCCCCTGCAAGGACGAGTACTGGTCGAAATTCCCTCATGTAACGATCAATGCTGAGTTTGTGCCAAACATAAAGGTCATTGAATCTACCTGGTGCATTCTACCTGAGGTCTTCATATCCGCAGGCTTGGGTCTGAAGCTAACATCACCCTAGCTATTCTCCTACACATCTAGGTTGCTTCACGCACGATCTATCTGCGTTAGAGCCTTCATCCTTTGATTTCCCACGAGCTCATATGGACAGAATAAATAGTCACTTGAAACCATGATGAAGTTGTCGCATAAACTCTTAATCATGACTGTACTTGGCCTATGACACGTCGAGATCACACTTGCCACCCGTCTTCTCTATCATTCCCCACTTACGCTGGCTTGCTCAACCTGCTCCACGTGCATGCTCCACCTACCTCTTTTGCGTTGAAGTTCCAATTAGCACCTCCACTAACCTTTGCGTGTTGGATCCCGGTCATATGACGCATTAGGTTAAAGGGGCTAAGGATTCAACACCTTCCACTCCTAAGGTTCCAGGAGGTTTCTTGATGGATTCATTCGCCAATTTGTCTACTTGTGTGTTGTTTTCCCTCAGAATGTGAAAGAATGTTGGCTTGAGGGACTTTGAATCTACTTGTATCTGATCAATTATTCTCTTTAGACTCAAATGTTTTGGGTCTATTCCTTGGACCATCATCCTTATGACTGTTTTGGAGTCACCTATAACATTCAAACTAGAAATTTGGCAGATCTTTGCTAGTTGGAGGCCTTTGAGTAAAGAATAAGTCTATGCTTTATTGCTGGTGTTTTTCCTGATATTCTAGTAGTAATTTAAAATTCTTTTTCCTCCGGGTTCATAGAGTACCCCCCCTCCCCGGCACCTGCCTCCCCTACGTTTCCCTTTGAAGCGCCATCAAACATAGCGTATGAGCCTATTGATTTTGAATCCAATCATCTATGCTATGGAGAGTATGAATTTTCTAGCACGATCTTTGCACTCAATGCGATTTCCTACCAGGTTGAAGGTTAAAACTTGTGATCCGAGACTTTTCTAGGATATTCCAGTTGGATGGATCTTCTATGTTCAATGATTTAATGTTCATTACCTCTAAAAGAAGCGTTTTGGCCTTGCCGACAACACTTTGAGGAAAGGATCTTTTTCCTTGGAAGATTTGTTTGCTTCTTTCTAGCCAGATTTGCTAGCAAATGAACTTGAGGAGAGACCTCCACAATCTTTTGAAGATTGCTTTTCCCTTAAAGGTGCCCTGGTAGAACTTTTCCTAATTCCCCAAGCAAGGATTTAGATGAGAGGGCCATCTTATTTGTCGAGTTAGATCTCCAAAAGAAGCATTCCAAACTGTTGTCGATAAGGGGAAGTCCCATAATAGGTGTTGGATGGTATCTTGACTAGTTTGGAAAAGGGAGAAGTTGAAGGGACCGTGGAAGCCTCTTTTCATCAGATTTTCACCAGTTATAATTTTCCCATATGCTAGGGAACAAATAAAGATGTTTATTTTGGGCAGAGAGTCTTGACTCCAAACATTTTTCCATTTTCCTGAGATCTGGATCGTCCTTAAAGATGAGCTAAGAGTGTTGTATCCTTCTTTTACAGAGTATCCATTTGTTCCCCAGCCATGATTGTCTGGAATATCGTTGAGAATAGATGTTTCTCCTTTGAGGGATGAGATCAGAGCTTGAGCTTTTCTGGACATTTGAATGTGAATGACTCCCAAAATCCACTTCTTCCAACTTCCATTTTTGTTCCAAGTTGAGATGTCAAAGAGAGTGATTTTTTCTCGACTATCAACCATCTTTTGAGTTCCTCAAATTCTGTCTCTTGGGAGGTGAGATTGACTCCCAAAATCAGATCTTGCCATAGCCTCATCATTTTTCCATTTCCAGGAATCCACGAGAGATGTTCCTTAAAAAAGGGAATGACAACTCTTATGAGTTTCCAGATTTATGATCCTAGTTGGGGATCGAGCATGTTATCCATGCATCTCTTTCTTCCTCCCAACCTATATTTTTTAATTATATTCGTTTTCCACCATTCCTTTTTTCCCGACACTATCCTCCATAGAAGCTTGGCTCCCATTGCTATATTTTCCACTTTAGGATCTCTGATTCCCAGTCCCCCACTTTTTTTGGGTGTGGATACTATATCCCAGTTCACTAGATGAAATTTTTTGGAGTTGGATTCCCCCCTTTGCCACAGGAATTTGCGGATGAGCTGGGCCATATATTTCAGAACTACCTTTGGGGCCAAGAGGGAGGAGAATTGGAAGAGGGGTAGGGAAAATAGAACTGATTTTATCATGATCACTCTCCCCATTGGATTGAGCCACCTTGACCCCAAGACTCCATATTTTCCCTGAATTTTTGAAGAAAGAGCTGTCAATACTCACGAGGGAGCGATTTTAAACACAAAGGTAGTCCAAGATATTTGAAAGTTTTCCAATCAGTTGAGATTCCAAAGCCCATAATTTGAGCGATCCCTTCTCTAATATTAGCTAAAATGTTCCATACATAGATTTGACATTTTTCCCTTATTTAGGATCCCACTCGAAAGTAAGAGAAAGATGTCCAGGATATGATTTAATCTTCTGGCCATAATTTGTTATGCTCCAATCAAGAGGATTGTATCATCAACAAATTGCGAGTGATTGATACGTTTAACACCCTGAGCTATTTTGATTCCTGGAATTGATTCATTGATTATTTCCCAGTCCAACGTTCAATTGAGAGTCTCTGCCATGATCACATATAGAAGAGGGGAGAGTGGGAATCCATGCCTTAGTCCTCTAGAGGCTCTACAGAATGGATTTGGTCTTCCATTTAAGAGGGGGGCGATCCAAGGGGATGCAATGCACGATCCCGCCCAAGATAGAAATTCTTGATTGAACCCAATTTTTTTCATAACCTTGAAAATAAAATCATGTTCTACTCTATCAAATGCATTTTCCATATCCAAATTTATTGCCATACCTAGTCCCCCCCAAGAATTGTTGGAGTGGATTGCTTCTTGCACCAGAATAAATTTGTCGTCCTGCCACAAATCCTCCTTGATTAGGAAGAATTAGAGATATGAGAAAAGGATTCAACTTGTTAGCAATGATTTTGGCCATGATTTTATAAGAAGTATTACAAAGAGAAATGGGTCTAAATTTATCCAGGGAATAAGCGCCCTATTCTTTTGGTATAAGCACTAAGAAGGAGAATTTGGTGGCTCCTCCCATTTTTTTTATTTTTTATGCACAAATCTTATCATTATGATGAAGTCCTGATTGATTATATCTCAACATTTTTTATAGAAATGGAGGGTGAAACTGTCTAGCCCCTAAGCTTTATCTTTGTTGAATTGATTGATTGTTTTTAGGATTTCTGCTTCTTCAATTTGTTGATTGAGATTTAGATTGTATTCATCCGAGATTTTACTTTGGATATGGATGAGAAGAGAGTCAACAAGGGCTTCCTATGATCTTCTATTTGAAGTGTAGAGCTTGTGAAAATGATTGGAAGTTTTTTGTTTGATTTGGTCGAAATCCTTTATAGTTTCCCCTTCCATATTTTTGATTTCAGAGATTTGATTTGACCAAAGTATGACTTTTGATTGTTTGTGGAAGAAGGAGGTATTTTGATCCCCTACTTTCAACCAAATACTTCTAGATTTTAGTCTCCAGATGATTTCTTCTTCGTTTAGTACTTGAATGTGCTCTTTGTGGATTTTTTTCTCAGTCGTTATATGGCTTTGTTGAACTTATTTTGTCTCCATTTCCTCTTGTATATTTTCGAGCTAAAGCTTTTTTTATTTAACCTTGTTCTGGATCGGGTTCGAGGAGGTTTTTGCCAAATCTTTAAGAAATCCTTTCACCAACTTCAGCTTCTTCTCCCATATATAGTTTGGATATCCTATAATCCACTGGTTCCATATTTGAGAGATAGAGGTAAGAAAATACGACCAATCCATCCATAAGGGGTTGAATCTAAAGGGGATAGGAGCCCAATTTTCTTTTTGGTTCAAACAATAGAGAAATAGGCCGATGATCCGATCCTGCCCATGGGAAGATCAAAGAGTAGGCTTTGTCTGGGAGGGCCAGAAAAGAGCATCTTATTAGAAACCGACCCATCTTGGCCGCAATGTGTCATGGTCTTACACTTCTATTGTTCCAAGTGTATAGACTTTTAGAAGGGGGAACATCAAAGAGATCCATATTCGAGTTTATTTTTTCCCTGAATTGATCCATCACGATAGTACCCCCTCGTTTTTCCTTTAGACCTCTTGTGGTGTTGAAGTCCTTGACAATAATCAAGTTTTGAGGGGGATTTTCAATGGCCAAATCTTGAAGGCATCACCAACATTCTAATTTTTCCAGATAATTATTTGGCATGTAAACATTTATGATTGAGTATATGCTTTCCTAGTTAGGGATACCTTCAACCAGAACTGGGACCGCATCTGCTCCTCTAACTTGAATTCTTCCATGTTCCCGATTGTACCTATTCCTCCCAAGGCTCCTCTAGAACTAATTGATTTTGATTCACCTTTTTTCCATATTCTTTGCAATTCTTGAAGGGTTCCAATTCCCTAATTTTTGTCTCCTAGAGTAGGAGGATTGAGGGTTTTTTTGTTTTTAGTAATTTTTGAACTTCTTTTTTATCCCAACTTCTTAATCATCTACAGTTCCATGAAATAACTTTCATCATTTATCAGAGGGTTTTTGTGCCCCCCCTTTAGAGGGATGAGATGTTGCTCCCTTATGATGGGTTGACTTATTTTTCCTGAAATTTCCTTCTTTTTTTAATGCTTCCTCTATTGTTTTTTGGATTCCTAACTCCTCTTTGTCTGCAGTTGATTCTCTTTTCTTTCTATGAGATTTTCTTCTTGTTTTTTTTTTTGTAATTGGTTGGGTGACCTATAGATCTATGTCACTGTCAGAAGTACCCTATCTTTGGTATTCTGAAAAATCTGGGAGATCTGGGGAAAAAATTGGAAGAGATTTCATTGTGGATTCCCCACTTGTTATCGATATTTCTTTTTCTTTACCTTTTATGGCTTCCTCCTATGTTTCTTCTTGTCTCTTTTTTCCATTTTCTTCTTGGTGGTCCCTGAGATCCTCTGTTTTTCCTTCTGTTGGTAATCCAGTGTATTGGTTGTGACTTGATTCTCCTTTATGTGGGGATCTTGGAGGCCTTTCTCTTGGGCCTGAAGATTTTTCTCCTTGTCCTTGTGGAAGGGTTGTGAGATTTTTTCCAGTATTTTTTTTTTCTTTTTGGCTGCTGCCAATGATATTGTTTTGGATATTGTTCATGGGTTTCCTTGACTTGAGGGCATTTTTTAGCAAAATTTCCATATTCATAACATGCTTTACATTTGAAGGGGATTTGCTCGTAATCTACTTGTTGGATATAAGACCAATTATCTAAATTCACCTAAATTTCTTATGGGATACCTTTTTCCAGGTCTACCTCCACACAGAGTCTGGAACAGACTTGAAGTCCCTCTCGTGGTTCAGCACAATCGATATATTTCCCCAGTGAGTTGTCGATATTTCTTAGAGTTTCATCATTCCAGTAGTGTAATGGGAGGAATGACAATCTTATCCAGACAAGAACTGCTGAGGGGATATCATTTTCTAGGCTAAAGTCTGGAGTCCATTTATTGAGATACATTCCTCTTGCACCCATGAAATATGGCATGCTTCGGAAAATTAGATCCATATCTTCTTTTTTTTCAAATAAAAAAGAGAAGAATCCCTTACCGCAAAAGGACACAGACATTTGTCCCTGGATTAGTTTGCGCCAGTTCAGCTCCAACCAATGATGCATGGATTTGGGGGAGGGCCACAATCCTGTGAACTTCTCTATCAATCTGTTGTCGACCAATATGAGCACTAGCGGGCAGGTCGAAGTAGAATGCACTGCTACCTTTGGAATTTCACCTGATTTTTTGACAAATCGAGAAGGAGTTGTCTTGTGTGCCTTTGTGTAGGAGAAGATCAAGGCCTGAAAGGCCTGCAGATCCGAGGACAAGGACCCAAGGGGTGGATCCCCCATCTGAGGGGGCCATGATAGCCTGCACAAGAACGCAAGGGTTTCGTTCAACTCAGAATCCCTAACCCTAGTGCTCTGGAAATTTTGTCAAATTTTGTCTTGTCCTAGTGCCTTACCATTCCTTTTTTAGAATTTCCTTTTATTAAAAAAAATTTATTGAAATTTAAAATTGTTGTTTGAATTTTTTAAAATTTCGTTATGTAGTTTGTGATTGGTGAGAAAAGTAAATGTGACTAATTACTTCTACCTAGATGTAACGTTAGTTAAAAAACAATTAATAAAAACATTCCTTTTTAAAAAATTGCGACTTATTAATTATTATATATATATATATATATTTCATTTTTTATTAAAATTGTTGCTTATTAATACTTTTGTTTGTTTATTGGTGAGTGTCATTAATGTTTAGTGTTGGAATTTTATAGGATCCATGGGAAATTAATGTTTAGTCTTGGAATTTATGTCCAAGATTACGCAGAGAATTACATTGTATAAGCCTCGTGGTAAATTAAAGTCGGTTTGTATAAGCCTCATGGTAAATTAAAGTCGGTCCATCATGCAAGAAGAACACTACATTGTATAATTCGGATGGTAAATTAAAGTCTTCCATAAATAATAGAATCTGATAGATCACTCGGCCACAATCGACAAGCTTGATGGTAAATTGACGTATGTCTAACCTACACTGAGAGCATTTCATTGTATAATCCCGTGGCAAATTAAAGTCCGTCATAAATAATAAAATCCTATAGAACACTTAGTCACAATAAAAATTTAAGGGGTAATTGAGAGAGAAGGAAGTCATGTCAAGAAAAACCTTGTGCACTATGGTTTTACATATTCCTTTCTTCCTTTCTCTTTTTATTTGAGTTAGTTCTATTTCTCTCTAGTCATATTTTCAATTCTCATAGAGTTATCATTTAGTGTTAAAATGGTGTGGATTATGTTTTGATGTACATTGGTAAGTGGTTATGTTACTTCATCATCACATTTTCGATTCATCAAGATTTATTGTTTCATATTAAAATGGTGTGGGTTACATTCTAATATAGTTTCTATTTTCTTAGCTGTATAATTCATGTAACTGGTTTTGTCACTCTTTGGTCAGATTCATGAGTTGACTCTTGCTAGGTTCAAAATTCTAGGTATGGTTACGACTTTCACTATTCTATGTATGGTTACAGATTGTTGGAATTTATGTCAAACGTGCAAGCAAAGCACTACATTTTCGATTTTCTGATGGAAAATTAATGTTTGTTGTTGAAATTTATGTGTAGCGTGCAGATAGAGCACTACATTGTATAAGCCTGATGGTAAATTAAACTCTGTTATGGTCACATTTTTTATTCTCCTAGAGTTATTGTTTAATGTTAAAATGACATGGGTTACACTCCAATGTACATTGGTAAGTGGTTATGTTACTCTCTAGTCACATTTTCAATTATCTTACAATTATCATTTAGT
>ML776730.1:1299847-1332617 GCA_009831015.1 Picea engelmannii
ATACTCCACAGCAAAAAAACTAATGGGCTGCGATCCAGAAACTGATATAAAATCTGAGAACACATAGAATTAAAATTTATGCACGTCAGCCTCGAGAATCTTATCTGTTACAGCAGAATCTACCGGGCCTGTCATATTACAGCAGTATTGAATGGCATATTCTGGGTATTTTGGCGGGGCCTACGGTATGGAATCCAAAAGAGTTTTGAGTGCCCACGTAATCCAACTGTGCTACAGGTCGTTTTAATGCTTTTTAAGTGACAGAGCCAAGCGGTTAGATTACGTTTTTTTTATATAAGATTTTAGGTTTTTGTCTTGATTAACTGTTTTATTAAATGTTGTTTTTTTTTTTGTTTTTTTTTTTAAATTGAAATTATTAATTTTTTATCTTTTTTTTGGTTAAATTTGTACGAAATTATTATTTTTGTTGTTGTTTAAAATCTAATTTTGAATGCAGAAATGAATTCAGGGTGCTGAAATCTGCTGAGTTAACAATTTCTGGTTGAATTTTGGAGTAAATGTTCCCCCAAAAAAATACTCTTCATCAAAAAGTCTTACTTATCTTTTTATTTTTTCTGTTATAAACACCCTCCCAAAACACATAAATATATATTAAAAAGTGTGGATAAATCCACTGTAATACAAAAAAAGGGCCATTAGAGGCCTTCTAGAGGTAAAGTCTTTGAAGCTTGGAAATACTAAAACAAAATTGGTTTTCATAGAGTTTCCACCTTCCATATCTATATTGCATTGATCTTCCTTCAGAGAATACAAGGTTGATATATGACCAAAAGAAAACATAACATCTTAATTTTAAAAGAACTCAACTACCGGGTTCCATTTTGATCTTTGAATGGCCTTGTCGCTCCCAAATTGAGTGTGGATGGGGCTCGTTGAAACTTGAGGTTTGGAATTTGGTTAACTGTGAATGAATTTACATTCTTGGACGCTCCATGGGTACTTTCTGGTGTGCTTGGTTGCTGATGAGTTCATTGAAGCTAATCCAAACGACTCTGCAGTATCTCCAGAGTGCTATGCTGCTCTTCGATCTGACTCCTTTGGCCTTAACTTTCATCTTGCAACGTTTCAATCAAATGCTTGTGTTGACAGAGGGTTTCAAGTTCGAATGTTAAAGTGGAGTTGAGCACTCCCAACTAAATTCTCGTCCTTTGGCATCCCACACATTCCTCCTTGAGTTCCATCTGAACAAAGCCAACAAGAAGGCCCTTGACACCCTACATATTCACTAGCTCTGATGCGCTTTGAATCCTCTAGAAAATTCGCAAGCGGCTAAGGAGACCGCGAAGCTGAAACGAAATGGGTTTTCTGTGTAGCGGGTAAAAGGACGGCGGAGTCGAAATCAACAAAGACCACTGGGTTACAGTCTGGGTGGATCAAGGACAAGGCGGAGGGCAAGGTGGTGGGCAAGTCAAAGAGTAATGAGGGGGAGCCCAGAAAATTTGGGAGAAGAGACGTTGAAAGGAAAATGAAAGAGAGCAGCCTAAACAGATTAGGGGGAACACAGGTCGAAAATGGCCTACCAAAACAACAAATAGAAATTTCCCCTGCAAGGACGAGTACTGGTCGAAATTCCCTCATGTAACGATCAATGCTGAGTTTGTGCCAAACATAAAGGTCATTGAATCTACCTGGTGCATTCTACCTGAGGTCTTCATATCCGCAGGCTTGGGTCTGAAGCTAACATCACCCTAGCTATTCTCCTACACATCTAGGTTGCTTCACGCACGATCTATCTGCGTTAGAGCCTTCATCCTTTGATTTCCCACGAGCTCATATGGACAGAATAAATAGTCACTTGAAACCATGATGAAGTTGTCGCATAAACTCTTAATCATGACTGTACTTGGCCTATGACACGTCGAGATCACACTTGCCACCCGTCTTCTCTATCATTCCCCACTTACGCTGGCTTGCTCAACCTGCTCCACGTGCATGCTCCACCTACCTCTTTTGCGTTGAAGTTCCAATTAGCACCTCCACTAACCTTTGCGTGTTGGATCCCGGTCATATGACGCATTAGGTTAAAGGGGCTAAGGATTCAACACCTTCCACTCCTAAGGTTCCAGGAGGTTTCTTGATGGATTCATTCGCCAATTTGTCTACTTGTGTGTTGTTTTCCCTCAGAATGTGAAAGAATGTTGGCTTGAGGGACTTTGAATCTACTTGTATCTGATCAATTATTCTCTTTAGACTCAAATGTTTTGGGTCTATTCCTTGGACCATCATCCTTATGACTGTTTTGGAGTCACCTATAACATTCAAACTAGAAATTTGGCAGATCTTTGCTAGTTGGAGGCCTTTGAGTAAAGAATAAGTCTATGCTTTATTGCTGGTGTTTTTCCTGATATTCTAGTAGTAATTTAAAATTCTTTTTCCTCCGGGTTCATAGAGTACCCCCCCTCCCCGGCACCTGCCTCCCCTACGTTTCCCTTTGAAGCGCCATCAAACATAGCGTATGAGCCTATTGATTTTGAATCCAATCATCTATGCTATGGAGAGTATGAATTTTCTAGCACGATCTTTGCACTCAATGCGATTTCCTACCAGGTTGAAGGTTAAAACTTGTGATCCGAGACTTTTCTAGGATATTCCAGTTGGATGGATCTTCTATGTTCAATGATTTAATGTTCATTACCTCTAAAAGAAGCGTTTTGGCCTTGCCGACAACACTTTGAGGAAAGGATCTTTTTCCTTGGAAGATTTGTTTGCTTCTTTCTAGCCAGATTTGCTAGCAAATGAACTTGAGGAGAGACCTCCACAATCTTTTGAAGATTGCTTTTCCCTTAAAGGTGCCCTGGTAGAACTTTTCCTAATTCCCCAAGCAAGGATTTAGATGAGAGGGCCATCTTATTTGTCGAGTTAGATCTCCAAAAGAAGCATTCCAAACTGTTGTCGATAAGGGGAAGTCCCATAATAGGTGTTGGATGGTATCTTGACTAGTTTGGAAAAGGGAGAAGTTGAAGGGACCGTGGAAGCCTCTTTTCATCAGATTTTCACCAGTTATAATTTTCCCATATGCTAGGGAACAAATAAAGATGTTTATTTTGGGCAGAGAGTCTTGACTCCAAACATTTTTCCATTTTCCTGAGATCTGGATCGTCCTTAAAGATGAGCTAAGAGTGTTGTATCCTTCTTTTACAGAGTATCCATTTGTTCCCCAGCCAT
Source organism: Picea engelmannii (assembly GCA_009831015.1). Taxonomy (NCBI): domain Eukaryota; kingdom Viridiplantae; phylum Streptophyta; class Pinopsida; order Pinales; family Pinaceae; genus Picea; species Picea engelmannii. The sequence goes on from ML776730.1 coordinate 1,303,034, forward strand.
GATTGTCTGGAATATCGTTGAGAATAGATGTTTCTCCTTTGAGGGATGAGATCAGAGCTTGAGCTTTTCTGGACATTTGAATGTGAATGACTCCCAAAATCCACTTCTTCCAACTTCCATTTTTGTTCCAAGTTGAGATGTCAAAGAGAGTGATTTTTTCTCGACTATCAACCATCTTTTGAGTTCCTCAAATTCTGTCTCTTGGGAGGTGAGATTGACTCCCAAAATCAGATCTTGCCATAGCCTCATCATTTTTCCATTTCCAGGAATCCACGAGAGATGTTCCTTAAAAAAGGGAATGACAACTCTTATGAGTTTCCAGATTTATGATCCTAGTTGGGGATCGAGCATGTTATCCATGCATCTCTTTCTTCCTCCCAACCTATATTTTTTAATTATATTCGTTTTCCACCATTCCTTTTTTCCCGACACTATCCTCCATAGAAGCTTGGCTCCCATTGCTATATTTTCCACTTTAGGATCTCTGATTCCCAGTCCCCCACTTTTTTTGGGTGTGGATACTATATCCCAGTTCACTAGATGAAATTTTTTGGAGTTGGATTCCCCCCTTTGCCACAGGAATTTGCGGATGAGCTGGGCCATATATTTCAGAACTACCTTTGGGGCCAAGAGGGAGGAGAATTGGAAGAGGGGTAGGGAAAATAGAACTGATTTTATCATGATCACTCTCCCCATTGGATTGAGCCACCTTGACCCCAAGACTCCATATTTTCCCTGAATTTTTGAAGAAAGAGCTGTCAATACTCACGAGGGAGCGATTTTAAACACAAAGGTAGTCCAAGATATTTGAAAGTTTTCCAATCAGTTGAGATTCCAAAGCCCATAATTTGAGCGATCCCTTCTCTAATATTAGCTAAAATGTTCCATACATAGATTTGACATTTTTCCCTTATTTAGGATCCCACTCGAAAGTAAGAGAAAGATGTCCAGGATATGATTTAATCTTCTGGCCATAATTTGTTATGCTCCAATCAAGAGGATTGTATCATCAACAAATTGCGAGTGATTGATACGTTTAACACCCTGAGCTATTTTGATTCCTGGAATTGATTCATTGATTATTTCCCAGTCCAACGTTCAATTGAGAGTCTCTGCCATGATCACATATAGAAGAGGGGAGAGTGGGAATCCATGCCTTAGTCCTCTAGAGGCTCTACAGAATGGATTTGGTCTTCCATTTAAGAGGGGGGCGATCCAAGGGGATGCAATGCACGATCCCGCCCAAGATAGAAATTCTTGATTGAACCCAATTTTTTTCATAACCTTGAAAATAAAATCATGTTCTACTCTATCAAATGCATTTTCCATATCCAAATTTATTGCCATACCTAGTCCCCCCCAAGAATTGTTGGAGTGGATTGCTTCTTGCACCAGAATAAATTTGTCGTCCTGCCACAAATCCTCCTTGATTAGGAAGAATTAGAGATATGAGAAAAGGATTCAACTTGTTAGCAATGATTTTGGCCATGATTTTATAAGAAGTATTACAAAGAGAAATGGGTCTAAATTTATCCAGGGAATAAGCGCCCTATTCTTTTGGTATAAGCACTAAGAAGGAGAATTTGGTGGCTCCTCCCATTTTTTTTATTTTTTATGCACAAATCTTATCATTATGATGAAGTCCTGATTGATTATATCTCAACATTTTTTATAGAAATGGAGGGTGAAACTGTCTAGCCCCTAAGCTTTATCTTTGTTGAATTGATTGATTGTTTTTAGGATTTCTGCTTCTTCAATTTGTTGATTGAGATTTAGATTGTATTCATCCGAGATTTTACTTTGGATATGGATGAGAAGAGAGTCAACAAGGGCTTCCTATGATCTTCTATTTGAAGTGTAGAGCTTGTGAAAATGATTGGAAGTTTTTTGTTTGATTTGGTCGAAATCCTTTATAGTTTCCCCTTCCATATTTTTGATTTCAGAGATTTGATTTGACCAAAGTATGACTTTTGATTGTTTGTGGAAGAAGGAGGTATTTTGATCCCCTACTTTCAACCAAATACTTCTAGATTTTAGTCTCCAGATGATTTCTTCTTCGTTTAGTACTTGAATGTGCTCTTTGTGGATTTTTTTCTCAGTCGTTATATGGCTTTGTTGAACTTATTTTGTCTCCATTTCCTCTTGTATATTTTCGAGCTAAAGCTTTTTTTATTTAACCTTGTTCTGGATCGGGTTCGAGGAGGTTTTTGCCAAATCTTTAAGAAATCCTTTCACCAACTTCAGCTTCTTCTCCCATATATAGTTTGGATATCCTATAATCCACTGGTTCCATATTTGAGAGATAGAGGTAAGAAAATACGACCAATCCATCCATAAGGGGTTGAATCTAAAGGGGATAGGAGCCCAATTTTCTTTTTGGTTCAAACAATAGAGAAATAGGCCGATGATCCGATCCTGCCCATGGGAAGATCAAAGAGTAGGCTTTGTCTGGGAGGGCCAGAAAAGAGCATCTTATTAGAAACCGACCCATCTTGGCCGCAATGTGTCATGGTCTTACACTTCTATTGTTCCAAGTGTATAGACTTTTAGAAGGGGGAACATCAAAGAGATCCATATTCGAGTTTATTTTTTCCCTGAATTGATCCATCACGATAGTACCCCCTCGTTTTTCCTTTAGACCTCTTGTGGTGTTGAAGTCCTTGACAATAATCAAGTTTTGAGGGGGATTTTCAATGGCCAAATCTTGAAGGCATCACCAACATTCTAATTTTTCCAGATAATTATTTGGCATGTAAACATTTATGATTGAGTATATGCTTTCCTAGTTAGGGATACCTTCAACCAGAACTGGGACCGCATCTGCTCCTCTAACTTGAATTCTTCCATGTTCCCGATTGTACCTATTCCTCCCAAGGCTCCTCTAGAACTAATTGATTTTGATTCACCTTTTTTCCATATTCTTTGCAATTCTTGAAGGGTTCCAATTCCCTAATTTTTGTCTCCTAGAGTAGGAGGATTGAGGGTTTTTTTGTTTTTAGTAATTTTTGAACTTCTTTTTTATCCCAACTTCTTAATCATCTACAGTTCCATGAAATAACTTTCATCATTTATCAGAGGGTTTTTGTGCCCCCCCTTTAGAGGGATGAGATGTTGCTCCCTTATGATGGGTTGACTTATTTTTCCTGAAATTTCCTTCTTTTTTTAATGCTTCCTCTATTGTTTTTTGGATTCCTAACTCCTCTTTGTCTGCAGTTGATTCTCTTTTCTTTCTATGAGATTTTCTTCTTGTTTTTTTTTTTGTAATTGGTTGGGTGACCTATAGATCTATGTCACTGTCAGAAGTACCCTATCTTTGGTATTCTGAAAAATCTGGGAGATCTGGGGAAAAAATTGGAAGAGATTTCATTGTGGATTCCCCACTTGTTATCGATATTTCTTTTTCTTTACCTTTTATGGCTTCCTCCTATGTTTCTTCTTGTCTCTTTTTTCCATTTTCTTCTTGGTGGTCCCTGAGATCCTCTGTTTTTCCTTCTGTTGGTAATCCAGTGTATTGGTTGTGACTTGATTCTCCTTTATGTGGGGATCTTGGAGGCCTTTCTCTTGGGCCTGAAGATTTTTCTCCTTGTCCTTGTGGAAGGGTTGTGAGATTTTTTCCAGTATTTTTTTTTTCTTTTTGGCTGCTGCCAATGATATTGTTTTGGATATTGTTCATGGGTTTCCTTGACTTGAGGGCATTTTTTAGCAAAATTTCCATATTCATAACATGCTTTACATTTGAAGGGGATTTGCTCGTAATCTACTTGTTGGATATAAGACCAATTATCTAAATTCACCTAAATTTCTTATGGGATACCTTTTTCCAGGTCTACCTCCACACAGAGTCTGGAACAGACTTGAAGTCCCTCTCGTGGTTCAGCACAATCGATATATTTCCCCAGTGAGTTGTCGATATTTCTTAGAGTTTCATCATTCCAGTAGTGTAATGGGAGGAATGACAATCTTATCCAGACAAGAACTGCTGAGGGGATATCATTTTCTAGGCTAAAGTCTGGAGTCCATTTATTGAGATACATTCCTCTTGCACCCATGAAATATGGCATGCTTCGGAAAATTAGATCCATATCTTCTTTTTTTTCAAATAAAAAAGAGAAGAATCCCTTACCGCAAAAGGACACAGACATTTGTCCCTGGATTAGTTTGCGCCAGTTCAGCTCCAACCAATGATGCATGGATTTGGGGGAGGGCCACAATCCTGTGAACTTCTCTATCAATCTGTTGTCGACCAATATGAGCACTAGCGGGCAGGTCGAAGTAGAATGCACTGCTACCTTTGGAATTTCACCTGATTTTTTGACAAATCGAGAAGGAGTTGTCTTGTGTGCCTTTGTGTAGGAGAAGATCAAGGCCTGAAAGGCCTGCAGATCCGAGGACAAGGACCCAAGGGGTGGATCCCCCATCTGAGGGGGCCATGATAGCCTGCACAAGAACGCAAGGGTTTCGTTCAACTCAGAATCCCTAACCCTAGTGCTCTGGAAATTTTGTCAAATTTTGTCTTGTCCTAGTGCCTTACCATTCCTTTTTTAGAATTTCCTTTTATTAAAAAAAATTTATTGAAATTTAAAATTGTTGTTTGAATTTTTTAAAATTTCGTTATGTAGTTTGTGATTGGTGAGAAAAGTAAATGTGACTAATTACTTCTACCTAGATGTAACGTTAGTTAAAAAACAATTAATAAAAACATTCCTTTTTAAAAAATTGCGACTTATTAATTATTATATATATATATATATATTTCATTTTTTATTAAAATTGTTGCTTATTAATACTTTTGTTTGTTTATTGGTGAGTGTCATTAATGTTTAGTGTTGGAATTTTATAGGATCCATGGGAAATTAATGTTTAGTCTTGGAATTTATGTCCAAGATTACGCAGAGAATTACATTGTATAAGCCTCGTGGTAAATTAAAGTCGGTTTGTATAAGCCTCATGGTAAATTAAAGTCGGTCCATCATGCAAGAAGAACACTACATTGTATAATTCGGATGGTAAATTAAAGTCTTCCATAAATAATAGAATCTGATAGATCACTCGGCCACAATCGACAAGCTTGATGGTAAATTGACGTATGTCTAACCTACACTGAGAGCATTTCATTGTATAATCCCGTGGCAAATTAAAGTCCGTCATAAATAATAAAATCCTATAGAACACTTAGTCACAATAAAAATTTAAGGGGTAATTGAGAGAGAAGGAAGTCATGTCAAGAAAAACCTTGTGCACTATGGTTTTACATATTCCTTTCTTCCTTTCTCTTTTTATTTGAGTTAGTTCTATTTCTCTCTAGTCATATTTTCAATTCTCATAGAGTTATCATTTAGTGTTAAAATGGTGTGGATTATGTTTTGATGTACATTGGTAAGTGGTTATGTTACTTCATCATCACATTTTCGATTCATCAAGATTTATTGTTTCATATTAAAATGGTGTGGGTTACATTCTAATATAGTTTCTATTTTCTTAGCTGTATAATTCATGTAACTGGTTTTGTCACTCTTTGGTCAGATTCATGAGTTGACTCTTGCTAGGTTCAAAATTCTAGGTATGGTTACGACTTTCACTATTCTATGTATGGTTACAGATTGTTGGAATTTATGTCAAACGTGCAAGCAAAGCACTACATTTTCGATTTTCTGATGGAAAATTAATGTTTGTTGTTGAAATTTATGTGTAGCGTGCAGATAGAGCACTACATTGTATAAGCCTGATGGTAAATTAAACTCTGTTATGGTCACATTTTTTATTCTCCTAGAGTTATTGTTTAATGTTAAAATGACATGGGTTACACTCCAATGTACATTGGTAAGTGGTTATGTTACTCTCTAGTCACATTTTCAATTATCTTACAATTATCATTTAGTGTTAAAATGACATGGATTATGCTCCAATGTACTTTCTATATTCTTTGTTATATAATCCATGTAATTGGTTATGTTATTCTCTGGTCGGATTCATGGGATGATTCTTTCTAGGTTAAACATTCCAGGTATGGTTATGACTTTCAATGTTCTAGGTATTCTTATAGTTTGTTGGAATTTATGTCAAGCGTGCAAGCAAAGACATACATTTTCAATTCTCCTACAATTGTTTTTTAGTGTTAAAATGGTGTGGGTTACGCTCCAATAAACATTGGTAATAGTTTTGTTACTCTCTAGTCACATTTTTCGATTCTTCTGGAGTTATCATTTAGTGTTAGAATGGAATGGGTTACGTTCCAATGTACATTGTCGTGCATGAGACAATAGAATTTGGATTTATACTTATGAATTTATTGGTTGGATTCATGAGTTGGCTCATGCTAGGTTCAACATTCTAGATATCGATATGGCTTTCACTATTCCACGTATGGTTATGGATTGTTGGAATTTATGTCAAGTATGCGAGCAAATGACTACATTTTTAGCTTATTTACGGTCAGTGTGGTTGTATAACCTTGATTGTAAATTAAAATGTTCATCATAAATAATAAAATCATGTAGAACACTCAGCCACAATTGAAATTTAAGGGGTGATTGAGACGGATGGAAGGAGTGTCATTGAGTTACAAAGAAAACGAGGAAAGAAAAACACCCTCGACCAAGGTTTTACATGTGTGTTTCTCTTTCTTTGTTCGAGATTAAGATTCCCAACTGTGGCTTACTTTAAAGGTACGAATTTCAACTCTTTAATCATGGATAATTCTCTCAAGGTTACTCTCAAGCTCTCGTGTTTTGTATATTCTTAGTTGTATAATCCATGTAACCGGTTATATTACTCTCTGGTCACATTTTCGATTCTCCTAGAGGTATCATTTACTGTTAAAATGATGTGGGCTATGCTCCAATGTACATTGATAGGTGTGGAAATGACGTTGTTTAATGTACAAATTGACATATTGATTTAGATTGAATTAAATATTTTAGATTGAATTAAATGACTCTGACTATGGTAGACATCACAATAAATCTTTCTGACTATTGTTTTTATTACTACTTATGTATGAGACAATAGAATTTGGTTTTATATTTATGAAGTTATTGGTTGGATTCATGTGCTCACTCTTGCTAGGTTCATCATTTCAGCTGTGGTTACGACTTGCTATAATTAGTCTCAAATTTTGGAAGACAGTGTAGCATATGCAAAGATAAATGAGGAATCGAGCTGATATTACTTGCATTAAAATGCTGGTAATTATTACAATTGTTGTAATTATTAATAAGATGTAGGTGTAACTTCTTATTTTTGGTTTCATTGCAGTGACATTTGGTTTCATTACAATGGCATGCAAGCTCCATTGTGACCCCTGCATATTTTCATGTTTCCACAGTCGCCTCTGGCATGTGAGCTTTTCTTTGACCCCTAATAAATACTATAGAGTTATAGATTTAGGTTCACATTTAATATAAAGTCTACTGAATATAATAAGTTCTTCCTCTATGCTTTTAAAAAAAATGGATTTTGTTTTTGGTGCACAAAGTCTATGTAACCCTTTCAAATACATTGAATACAGTCCTAGAATTTTTCATATTACAATCCCTTTATGTATGTAGGTACTTTTCAAGGGTTGTACATTACCATGCTCCTTTAAAGCCTACATTGAAGGCAATTTGGTATTCTCTTTGGGATTTGTTACGTAGGCTCCCCATTTCCAAATAGTCGTCTGTGTACACAAGGATTCCAAGACCGGGGATGCCACCCATAGTCATGGGCATCAAACTATTATAAAGTAATTACAAAATGGGAAATGAGCGATTTGGGAAGTGGCTTGTTTATAAATCATCGAGGGCCCAAAGGAGGCTAGTAGAGGTTGGAAAGGGGAGTCAACGTCAAGGAGATTTCTCCTAATTTACTAAAACATAAAAAACCATGCTTTGTTTATGTCTTTTTATGAATATTTTGTTGTCTATGATTTTTCCGATAAATTTATGATTTTTCCGATAAATTTATAGATATTCAAAGTAATTGTTTATGTTATATCTCAAAGAAAACATAATTCTTACAAATGACTAAATAAAATACAACTAAAAATAACACTATAGATTTTAGAGTTCATACTAGATACATAAATCAAACCTAGAGAAAACACTTTCCACTTTGAAAAATTACAAGGAAAATTCTGAAGATCCCGTGTCTCTCTAGCTCTCCAATATCTGAAAGGTTCATTGGCATTCCTAGTTGCATTGTATTACAATATTTCCAGGAATCGAACCAAAATGGTGTCAACATGGTGCTAGACTTGGTCTCGAATTCATTGTTTTCCCATTTTCTTTCATGCTTCTATGCTAGTGCCTAGGTGTGTACACATGTTCTACGCTCTTGCCAAGTGTTTTGTTTTATTTTTGTTTAAATATGTGTAAACATTCTTTAAAAAACATCTATTAAATAGTCTCATTTTCCTATCTTGGATCATGGTTATTATTATATTATTAAAGGATATGTATAAATATTTTATTGAAGTGCAATCTAAGTACAAGATTATCTTATTAATCTTTATATACATGCGTCTTATTCTAAAATACTAGATAAAAATATCCTATTTTATAATATTTTTATTTTATGATAATAAATATTTTAAAAAATATCCTATTTTATAATATTTTTATTTTATGATAATAAATATTTTAGATATCTATTTATAAAGTATTATTTTTTTTCTATTTTTTATTAATATATTTAATAAATTAATTTTTTTATATATTTATTTTTAAAATATCAAATATTTTTGTTTTTAAAATATGATCTTAAATCATTATATGTCTTTTCACCTTCTCAATTACCCCTTAAATGTTGATTACCCCTTAAATATTGATTGTGGTGGATTTTATTATTTATGACAAACTTTAATTTACCATTAGGATTATACAATGTAGTGCTCTACCTACATGCAGTGCTCTGGCTACATGTTAGACATAAATTTCAACAATAAACATTGATTTCTCATTGGCCCTATACAGTGACACGCTAATAAGCAAAAAAATTATACAAAAATATATAAAAATGATTATGACAAACTTTACGTTTACATTGTTAGTTTGGACAACAAGCTCGCATACAAGATATAAATCATTTCTAATTCTTGAATTAAGTTTTATTAAGGATCATTGGATCAAATTAACATGTAGGTGGAAGATCTATGGACAATGGCACATGTGAACATCCTCCATATTTGTGTGCTTCCACTGTCACTTGTGGCATGAGAGCTTCATTGTGACCTCTGCATATTTACATGTTTCCACGGTCTCTTGAAATAACAACATACATCATGGTATGTGCTTTTCATCAACGTTCATGAAATAGAATTTGGTTTTAAATCCCATGGTAAATCTTTGAGACTATTACTGTTAATAGTCCATGTGCATCGTGAAATAGAATTTGGATTTATATTGCATGGTAAATATTAGATATTATCATTATTATTATTAATCATTGAGAATCACAAAATAGAATTTGGTAGGTCGAGGTTCCTAGTAAGGTCTGTAATATGTAGCTAAAGGTTCCTAATCCTGATTTTTTAGCTCAGTCTTACTGTGAGTGTTGTAGAGTTATAGATTTAGATTCAGATTTACTAAACGATAACCCATAGGAGAATCAAACCCATGCCATTTTAACACTAAACTATAACTCTAGGAGAATCGAAAATGTAGTGCTCTTCTTGGACACTTGACATAAATTCCAACAAGGCATAAGCATACCTAGAACAATGAAAGTTGTAACCACACCTAGAATCTTGAACCTAGCAAGAGTCATCCCATGAATTTGACCAGAGAATAACATAATCAGTTACACATACTATACATCTAAGAATATAGAAAGTACATTGGAGCGTAACCCACGTCATTTTAACACTAAATGATAACTCTAGGAGAATCAACCCTTTCAAATACACCGAACACACTCCTAGCATTTGTCATATTTCAAGCCATTTCTGTTTGTAGGTACCCTTGAAGGGCTATATGCTACTCTGCTCCTTCAAATCCCGCACTGCAAGAAATTTGGCATTTTCTTTGGGATTTGTTATGCAAGCTCCTTGTTTCCAAACCTCCCACTACATTCACAAGGCTGCGAAGACTCGGGATGCCACCTATAGTTAGTGGCATCAAACTATTATAAAGTATTTATAGAATTGGAAACTAGATATTTGGGCAGTGGCTTGTTTAGAAATCATCGAGGGCCCAAATGAGGCTAGCAAAGGTTGGAGAGGGGACTTAGTGTCAAGGCAATTTTTCCTAATCTACTCAACCATAAAAAATCATCCTTTGTCTGATTTTTTTTATGAATAGCTTGTTATCTATGATTTTTCTGATAAATTTACACATATTCAAAGTTTAAACATTTACTAGTTTTCTATACTATTTCTCAGGGAAAAAAAATTCTTACAAATAACACGATAATATACAACAAGAAATAAAAAATAACACTGTAGATTTTAGAGTTCATACCATATACAAAAATAAAAAATAGAAAAAATGATTTCCACTTTAAAAACTTATAAGGTGAATTGTGAGGCTTTGTGTCTCTCTAAGCAATCTTTGAAAGCTTCATTGTCATTCCTAGCTGCACCGTATTATAATATTTCCAAGCATTGAACCAAAATGTTGTGAACCTGGTGCTAGACTTGGTCTCAAATTCATTGTTTTCCCATATTCTTTCATGGTTCTACACTTACTGGGGTGTGTCCACGTGTTCTATGCTATTTCTAGGTGTTTTGTTTAAACACTAGAGCTAGGGTGTGTCCACGTGTTTCATGCTATTTCTAGGTGTTTTGTTTGAATGATTGCAAAGCACAATAATAACCATAAGTTCTTACTTGATTATATGTCTTTTCTCCCTCTCAATTAGCAAAGCACAATAATAACCATAAGTTCTTGATTATATGTCTTTTCTCCCTCTCAATTACCCCTTAGACACAATGTGGCCGATGATCTGTCAAATTTTATTATTTATGACGGACTCTAATTTACCATCAAGCTTATACAATGTAGTGCTCTTCCTTCATGTTGAACATAAATTCCAACAATAAACATTGATTTTCCATGAAAAACGTCAAATGATCCATGAGAGCCCACATATTGATAGTTTGGTGATGAATGCCAATATGATAGATACATTATGATCAATTTGGCTTCGATCGCCTACACCCATGATGTTCATGCACATTCTAACATGCCACGAGTATTATGTCGATTAGAAAGGAGGGCATGGAAGCATAGATATAGGTTGTCTGATTGAAAGCTTTCATTACTTGAAACTATAAGAAATGTTTATGTTTTTCCATATAGTCCTAACATATTTGAAAAAATAAGTTAATAAATGGATTAATTTAATTTAATTCTAATATTTTTAGGATTTAATAAAAAAAATGAAATTTTTATTTTTATTAATTAATGTAAATTTTAACTTTAAAATTATTTACAATTTCAAAATAAATAGTAATAATAATATTTTAATAAAAAAAATGTTAACTTATTCATTTTACACATAAAATATAATTACATAAATTGAAATTTATATCATAATTTTTTAAAATATTGCAATAAATTTATATTGTGATTTTTTAAAGTATTGCAATAAATCATTATACATGGATAATAACCCATATTTGTATAACAACCATAATGCTTTTATAAGACTTTGTAGCATGCATTAGAGATGAGGATTGAAAATTTGCTAAAGAACTTATATGCTACATTCTTAAAATTCAATAACATTGCATTTTTAATTATACTTTAAAACATGATACTTTTTAGGTGATAGTAAGGAGTTTTTTAAAAACATTAAAAATTTTCTATTTAAATATTTTATTTTTATTATAAGAATTTAGCTTCGCTAAGTTGTGGAAATTAGTTTGGTTAAGTTGTGGTTGAAGAAATATTTGAATTATTAATATTTTTATGTTTGAGTTTATATAAATATTGTTGAAAATGGGAATAAGTTGATTATTGTAATAAGTTTTCTTGTTGATGTGCAAGGAAAGAAATTGCTTGTTGTTGGGAAAGATATTGGCAAGTCTTGTTGATTAGGTTGCGGTTTTGAGTGATTGTCAAAATCAACTACGACCATTCTCCCACCAAAAGAAAGAGGCCTTTGGAGAGTTATGAATACATTGGTTGTCAAAGTGGCTCAAAATACCAATAAGAATTTGGTCGAAGACACAAATGAAGCCATACTTACATTTCAATTGAACTTTAGGCCACAAGACATATAACATATTATTTCATGATGGAAACCCTCTTGCTGGACATTTTGAGCCACTTTTATGCAAAAGACAAATTGATAGCATGATAGTCAGGAACACATTGAACAATTAACAAAATACAAAAGCATAGAAAAACAACAGGAACAAATAGAAAACAAGATGGTATCAAATGGATCTGAACTAGTGCATGTATTCAATAGTGATTATGGTGAAAGTTCCTTTGAAACCATTTGTTAATTAACTAAACACGAATATGATGTGCCTTGCTTGAGACGAATAATGATACAAACATTCTCAAATGCAGTTATGCATAAAGATCCTTTTGCATTTAGATGCATAGAATAGTATATCAAAATTGATACAAAAACATGTCTCAAGAGTTGCAGATTAGCAAGGGTATGTTGTGCATTTGGCATTGACATATGAGAAAGGAATACATAAGGTGTTCTTATTGTTTATTCCTAACTTTCCTATAGTTGGGACATACAAATATGCATATGGTCTGCTAAGAGAAGTAATATTTTGACTAGTTTGCATTCAATAAAAAAAGCATAAGAGATATTTAATGTAATTTGGTTCCAAAAAACAAAGAGCATTTTCGTTTTGAGACATTGCAACAAATAATAGTACCAAATACTATGTTGTGCCAATATTGTCTATGAACAAAAGAGACAAAGAGGAAAAAGTATATCTCTTCGATCTCTAAAAACGTTGATTAGGGGTCATCTCGTGCCACAAAAAAAAACAATGGAACATGATCTAGAAGTACCTAAATTCAAGGGAAAAATGAAAGTGAAAATGCTATCAAAGAAGACTTTCAATTATATAGACAAAAGAACAAGAATGACAGGAAAAAAACAATTTGTCTTTTCCACAAACACCAAAGAATAAGAAAACATACTTCCGACGTTAGTTATGCAAGCATTTGAGAAAAGTGTTGATGACATGCCTATTTATTGTTTCTTGGTCTCTAGTCAAACTTTCTTTAGAAAAGATGCAGTGAACTAGAAACGTATAAATATTTAAAAACCAAAAACTTGACATTGAAGTAGGGATTTTTTTTTTAATAACTACACAAATGTCGATTTGGAAAATCAGTATACTTGAGAACATTGTCAAAAGAGATTGTTGAGTGACGAGACCCCCAAATTTTCATCCCCATTGCATATTAAAAGAAGCAAGCACATATGCATACTGAAACAACTAAATGAATTAAAGGAAAGGATAATAGCATTGAGATTTCCTTTCTTGCAAATTTTGAGCTAGGTAAAAAATATAGAGGACACCAACCAAGATTAATTGGAGATATAATCGATGTGCCTACTCACATATATTGAATTCAACATTCTTTTCCTCTTGACATAAAATAAACTGACACAATTGTGGTGGTAATAAAAACAAAATCTATGCTACAATTTTTTTTATGCTTTTGGTCGCATTCGCGTACACATGGTCATGAAAGCATTAAAGCATATATGCAAATGAGTACTCTATCTATTGGATTACTGAGAGTGGGGGGTGAATCACTAATGAGTAATTTTATTCCTTTTAACCATAGTTTATACTTCAATAATATTTAGCATTTTATCTTTAACATTCAACAAATCATCAATAGTATAAACATAAATAACATCACATCAAAATAGATACACAATACACAAGTATTTACGTGGAAAACCAAATGGGATAAAACCACAAAATGTTTTTCTTATATATTTATCGAAAGAAAACATTCATTGGAAGCACCAAATTTTGATTCTCCAGTACAACTGGAAGGAAGCTCCAACCCCCTATTCTTAGGCTCTAACCTGAAGGAAGCTACAACTACCTGATTCTCTGGCTCCAACCAAAATGAGGCTACAACCCCATAGGTTATTTGGATACATCTGGAAGGTGGCTACAACCACCTTTCCTTGCCCCATCCTGCCACCTTGAAATATAAATGGAGACCAACTGTCAAAGACTCTACCACTGCCACTGCCACAAACTCTGTCATTGTCACAACTCTGTCATTGTCACAACTCTGTCACTGTCACAACTCTATCACTCTCACAACTCTGTCACTGTCACTATCACAACTTTGTCACTGTCTCATCAACTTGTATCTTATCATTGACCAACTAAACATGTACCATACCATGCATCAAGTGTATACCAATATACATACTATCTCATGCACTAATCATGAGCTAAAAGATACATCAACTAGAGCATAAACAATATACAACCTGTGCCATATACCATATCATCAAATATATGCAGATTTGTACCATGTCATAAATGAAGCATCTCAAAGAACCTATGCATTCCCCTCATGCATACATCACCATATAACATGAATATCCATCAACCATGTTCAAGAAAATCAAATATGTGAGCTATACAAACCATATCAATGTTGTACCATACATATGATTCCTCCTCACTCAGCCAACCATATGCCATATCCAAGTACAAGGCCAACAATACCAATAATGCCTCAAGAAATCACTGCATCATATGCAAAAATAACCATCAAAACAAACATATAACCATACCAAAAATTATGTAGCTGACTTGAACCTCTAGAATGTTGACCTGTGTACTTGTTCATACTTTAGGGACCTTTTACTAACATTTACCCCAATTTACTAGTGCCTCACTAGATAGATATGGGGAAACCTGTGAGTCCCTCACTATTTAGGTATAATGCAACCAATGAGTGCCTCCTAAATTATGGTTTTTCAAAAACCCTAGTATTTTGAAACTTTGAAACTCTCAGTCTTTTCTCTCTCTTTCTCTGATGCCTCAAACTTCCCGTCACATTAAAAAAAATACCGAAATAGACCATAACAATTCACTAGATCATAACAATTTCACAAGATCACAAGATAGATTATCAATGAATAAGTGTGTGAATGTATTCAAATGAATGACTCCTTGAGGTGTATTTATACCAATGCTAGGTATCTCCCTTCCTTACTTTGGGGCTTCTATGGTTTTCTTGTTAGAACAACTTTACCCCTTTGACTAGTTGACTTGTAACCAACTAGGGATTCTTAACCACACTTCAGAGCTACCAAATTTACAAGGCTATAACTCCCTAAGAGTGAGGAACTACGTCGTGTTCTACATATCACCGAAAATGACACGAAAATTACTATCGATGTATGAGGGTCATGACTCCATTTACACTATCTTTCATGTCCATATTCCTCATTTAACTTCAGGTACCAAAACCACACCGTTAAGGCTACCATAATTATTCAAGGATTGACATTGATCTCTAAGGGTTGACATCATTCTCCAAGATCAATCTCCAAGGTTTAACATCAATGAAAACCAACAAACCATTTTCTAACAATCTCCCCCTTTGGCATTGATGGAAACACTTGGGCATGGCAATCATTATGATCATGCTCCCTCTGTGAACATTTATCCCCCTGATTTCATGCCTCTATCTCTCCATGCCTTACTCTTTATCTCTCCCCTTTTTACATCAATGGAAAAGGGTACTCCTCATCTGGGGTTTCTCCCCCTATCTACAAGCCTTTGCTAACTCTACATAATTTTCTCTTCATGGTGCTTCCTCATGTAATTATTTGATGTATATATGAAAAGCATTGAAAAATTTTCGTTACTTGAAATTATTCAAGACTTAAGTTTCTCTCCCCCTCTCCAATTAAGATTGATGCTAAGTGGATCGTTGTGGGGAAGAGACTACTCCAATTTTATGTTGTAGATAATCAAAAGGTTCCATTGGAAGCAGTTTGGTGAAGATATTTGCAATCTACTCCTTTGTCCCAACATACTCTAGCTTGATTTTATTCTCTGTAGCATGTTCCCATAAGAAGTGATACTTGATCGAAATGTGCTTTGTATTAGAGTGCATCAATAGATTCTTTGAAACACTAATGGAATTGGTGTTGTCACAAAGTATTGAAATAGGCTCATCATATTTTACTTGCATATCCTGCAATGTCTGCTTCATTCAAAGAACCCGAGTACAACAAGTTGTTTCTTCAATGTATTCTTCCTCTATCATGGAAAAATATATTGATGATTTTTTCTTGTTTATCCACGATACCAAACACTCACCCAAGTATAAATCTTCTCCACTTGTACTTATTCTATCATCCACACAAATTGTCTAATCTACATCTATGTAGGCCACAAGGGATAGATCTTTCCTTTTAGGATACCATAATCCAAACTCTTTTATACCTTTGAGGTATCTGAATATCCTCTTCACTACCATAACATGTGATTCCTTTGTTTATTCTTGAAACCTTGCAACTTGTCCAACTTCCTCCACCATGTCTGGTTTGGAAGATGTCACATAGAGTAAGATGCCAATCATCGATCGGTATTGTCTCTGATATTTGTGCTTGGAATCATCATCCTTACTTAACTTACAACTCATTTGCATGGGAGTACTCACTGGTACTTAACTTACAACTCATCTACATGGGAGTACTAACTAGTTTTCAATATTTCATCCCAAACTTATTCAACATTTTTGTAATATACTTGGTATGAGAAATGAAGATACCTTTATTACTATGACATATCTGAAGACCCAAAAAGAAAGAAAAATCTCCAAGAAATGAAATTTAGAATTCATTCTGCATGTCTTTGGCAAATTTTTTACTCATCATATCATCATCACTTCCAAAAAAATATCATCAACATATACTTCAATTAACATAATACTATCTTGATTTACCTTTATGTAGAGATTGTTGTTTGCATTTCCTTTTCTGAACCCTTGGTGTTGTAAGTATCTGTCTAGTCTTGCTTGAATACCATGCTCTCGGTGATTGTTTAAGACCATACAAGGCCTTCTTCAACCTACAAACATAATTTTCTTTCTTTGACAATTGAAATCCTGTGGGCTTCTCATTGTAGAAGTATTCCTCGAGATCTCCATTAAGGAATGTTGATTTCACATCCATATGATAAACTTTAATATTCTTGGAACATGCACAAGATATTATCAATTGGATTTCTTCCATCCTGGCAATTGGGGGAAACATCTCTTCAAAATATATACCTTCAAATTGAGAGTATCCTTTGAATACCAATCTTTCTTTGTTCCTAGTAACATGTTTTTCCTCATTCTATTTGTTCCTGAAGAACCACTTTGTACTAATGATGTTATTGTTATTCGGTCTTGGAACCAGTTCCCATGTGTCAGTCCTATCTATTTGATCTAACACTTCATCCATAGATTTTATCCAGTGTTCATCCTTGTTGGATTTTTCAAAACTGCTTGGCTCAATAGTAGATAGTAATGCTAGGTGTTGTTGTTCTAGTGAACGAATTCTTTTTCTGGTTTCAACTCTTGCATTTTTATTCCCAATTTTTTTTTTTCTTTCTGAGGGATGATTTGTTGTACTTGTATGATGGGTGTCTTTGGAGGTACTTGAAGATTCTGTTTTTCTCGCTCTGCTTTTGGATGCTCTTATTCTTTATTTGATTCTTCATCTACTTCTTCTTCTTTCACATCTTCTTTGTGATCTTGTTCCACTAAATATTTTCTACATTCTTTTATATTTCATCCATCTATCTCATTAATCGTCACATTGATGATTTATACTATTTTGTTGAGTCTTAGATTGAAGCATTTGTATGTTTTCCTTTTTCTTGAGTACCCAACTAGTATTCCTTTATCAACCCGAGAATCAAATTTATTGATTTTTCCATCTTCTCTTTTGATGTAGCATTTGCTTCTGAATATTCTAAAGTTCTTAACATTTGTTGGTGTTCCTTTCCATAGCTCATATGGAGTCTTATGACTATTATTTCTAATCATCCCTCTATTTTGAATGTGAACTGTTGTATGCACTGTTTGTACCTAAAAGACATCTATCAACTTGGAATCCATTAACATGGTTCTGTCCATTTCCTGTATTGTTTTGTTCTTCCTTTCAACAACTCCATTTTGTTGAGGTGTCTTGGCTATTGATAATTTCCTCTTTATCCCACACTCCCTGCAAAATTCCATGAATTTATTTGATGTAAATTCTCCTCCATTATCTGATCTCAAACACTTGATTTTCAACTCTATCTCAGTTTCAACCATCTCTTTGTATGTCTTGAACTTTTTTAATGCCTCTGACTTCTTATTTAGAAATCAATTTGCAGTCATTTTTGTGTAGTCATCAACTAGTGGCATGAGTTATTATTCACCTTTCAATCCTTTTGTTCTTGTCGGTCTAACCAAATCAATATGTACAATTTGTAGTGGTATTGTTGTGCAATATTCCTTTGACTTCAACATTGTCTTGGTCTATTTTCCCTATAGACAATGCTTGCATAGAATGATTGTTGGCTTCGAGATCTCAGACATTTCTCTTACTGCTTCCTTTTTGTTTACTTTGACAATATTATCAAAATTTATGTGATCCATTATTATGTGCCATAGCCAACTTTCATCATCCTTTCCTAAGCAACATCTTTCCTTTCCTATTTCATTTATAACATATATGTTTCTTGGAGTTATTACAATTGTAGCTACCAACTTGCCTAATTCTTCTTTCCTTATCTCACACTTCTTTGAATCAAACACAAGTCTATGTCCTTGATCACACATTTGACTTACACTTAGCAGATTGCATTTCATGTATTTGACCAGTAAAACATTTTATATCGTGGCATCCTTACTTCCGAGCATGATTGTTCCCTTTCCAATAATCTTGGTTGAGTTTTCATTCCCAAATGAAACTGATGCATCTCTTTCCTTTTTCAATGTCAGAAACCTATCTTTATCACCTGTCATGTGCTTTGAGCATCCACTGTCAACATACCATCCATGTTTATTTTGTTCACCTTTTAGATCAAGATTGCATTCTTTAGTGTTGAATTGATCCAACTTTCTTATCCATATCATTTTTGGTTCCTTCTTATGACTATTGATATTCTTCTTTGGTTCCCTTGGAGGAACAATGAGTCTGCAATATCTATCCATATGTCCAAAGTTGTTGCACTTGTAGCATTATACCTCATCACTTAATGATCCAAATATGTTGTAGCTTCTATTTTGGGATTCATGAGATATTATTGGATAACTATTTATTGTATAACCCTCATAGTTGCTTCTAGTCTTGGTATTGGCTCTACAATTCACATCTTTGTGCCCAAAATTATAACATGAACCAAAAAAAATAGTTTGATACATGGGAGTGGAAGATCTTTTGAATGGTGCTGCTCTTTTTAATCCTTCTTCTTCTTTAGGTATTTCTATAGTTGGCTACTACTGATATTGAATTCTAAATCTTCTAGGTGGTGTAATGTCTCTGTAATATTCCCCTTGAGTATTCATGTCTTCTTCTTTCGAGGGACCTTTCACAACTTCTACATAGCTTCTTGGTTCTGCTTCTTGCTCTGCATCTGATTGTATCCCAATCTAGATCTATCATAGTAAGGTATTTGACTGTTAATGATATTATCCAATATGTTGTTGTTGTTTTTTTGCATGTCCTTCTTTTGAATATCTTTTCTTAAGGTGATTATCTTAGCTTCCAGGCCTTCAATGGTCTTGTCTCTTTCTTATAACTTCCTTCTAAGTGCTTATTTTATTCTCTTGTCTTCTTCTGCCTAGATTTTTAGCTTCCTGATTGTCTACTTGACTTCTTTGGAGTTATGAGTTAGTCCTTCCTAGAGTGACTTGTTTTTCTTCTTTTCCCTTTTAATAACTTCTATGGCACTCAACAATTCTTATCTATAATTGACTTTTTCCTCTTCATATTCTCATTTGGAGCCTTATTCATAGGAGTTTTCTACTGCCATGAATAATACCCTTTTTGTATCACTATCGTTCACTTCATCTGCATTTGATGAGGAACTGTCGTCCTTGGTGCAAAGGATTTTCTTGAAAAACTTCTTTTTGTTTCTTCTACCATTTTGAATTTGCTTTATTTTTTAGGGTCATATTCTTCTTCATTTATTTTTTCTTATAAGGAAATTTATTAGCAAAATTACCAACACCATAACAATTAAAAGAAACCAATGGAAGCATACCTTTGTATTTGTTGGTTCCCTTTGCCAGTCTTTTGATGAAGTTAGCCACCTCTTCATCTTCCTATGAATCATCATTGCAGCTACAATCTGACTTTGGATTTTGTTTATCTTTCTTCTTCATCTTCTTGGATTCCTTGAATGTTGCTTCCTTTGTGACCGGATTTTCTTTCTCTATCCTCATGTCACAAGATGTAAGTATGTTGTGCAATTCATCCATGGTCATTGTAGCTAGGTCCACTCTTTCTTCTAGAGATAAAATTTTTGGATCAAATCTCATTGGTAGAGATCTTAATTCCTTTTTAACAACAACCCATTCAATTATCTCATCTCCAAAACCTTTGATATTGTTTACTATTTCATCGACTCGTAGAAAGTAGGTTACTATGTTTTCATATTAATTCATCTTTAATTGTTCAAACTTAGCTCTGAAAATATGAAGTTCAACTTCCTTAACTTTCTTATCTCCTTCGTAGATAGTCTTCAATTTATCCCACATCTAATTTGTGGAATCACAATACATAATCTTGGTATGTATCGTTTGAGTCACACCATTCTCGATAACGTTTCTATCCCTTGAAACATTTTCTTTGAGCTTATTTCCATCTCTATATGTCAGAGGAGTGGCAGGTTCTTTGTATCCATCTACTACTGATCGCCAAACATAGAATCCTTGTTCTTGTATATAAGTTTTCATTATTCTTCTCCATAATTCATAGTTCTCACCATCAAACTGTGGTACCCCAATCCTAGTATGATCCATGATCTCCTTTAGTGGTTAGACTGCTTATTCAATAACCTCGTTCTGATACCAATTGTTGGATTACTAAGAGGGTGGGGGTGAATCAATAATGAGAAATTTTATTCCTTTTAACCATAGTTTATTCGTCAACAATATTTAGCAGTTTATGTTTAACATTTGATAGATCATCAACAATATAAACATAAACAACATCACATCGTAATAGATACACAATACACCAATATTTATGTGGAAACCCAAATGGGAGAAAACCACATAATGCGTTTCTTATATATTTATCAAAATAAAAAATTCATTGGAAGCACCAACTTCTGATTCTCCAGCTACAACTGGAAGGAGTCTCCAACCCCCTATTCTCAGGCTCCAACCTGAAGGAAGCTACAACTCCTTGATTCTCTAGCTCCAACCAGAAGGAGGATACAACACCCTAGGTTTTCCAGATACAACTGGAAGGTGGCTACAACCACCTTTCCTTGCCCCATCCTGCTGCCCTGAAATACAAATGGAGACCAAGTGTCACAAAATCTTCCATTGTCACTGTCACAACTTTGTCACTATCATTGTCACAACTATGTCACCGTCTCATCAACCTGTATTTGATCATAAACCAACTAAACCTGCACAATACCATGCATCAAGTGTATACCAATATACATACTATATCATGCATTAATCATGAACCAAAAGATACATCAACTCAAGCACCAACCATGTACAACCTGTGTCATATACCATATCATTAACTATATGGAGATTTGTACCATTTCATCAATGAAGCATATCAAAAAACCTATGCATGCCCCTCATGCAGACATCACCCTATGATTCGAAAAGGATCCAGAGAAGGAAAATAAAAACTCAGAATTCATAGAGGCAACTCAGAACACTCATAATGGCTTCAATAGACAGAGAAAGGGAAAAAATTCAAAGTTCCCAAAACTTAGTGAAAATAGCATGATCACAAAGAGTGCTTCGTAAGATTTCTAACAATGCAAGTGGCTCATTAAGTGAAGTTACGGATCGAAAGATATTCGCGGTCAAAGTTTTGGTCAACCTAGCCTAGTTAGTAGGGATGAGTCGACATCCATACTGTTGACGTCAAAATTAGTACGAATGATGTCATCGTTCGTACAACATACATGGAAATCATAGAGGGAGACACATGTCATGCTGACATCAGCATGATGACATGGCAACATGAGAGGCTGCCACGTGTCACTCATTTTTGGAGTTTTTGGGCTAACTTATGGACCAATCAAAAGTTGCCACATGACATTCGTACACTACATGGCAGGCTGCCATGGCATCCATACGACACATGGGAGGTTGATGTGGCAGGAAGGTGATGTGGAAGGGTGACTGTTAAATGAGGTGATGTGGGCCAATGATTGGTTGCCATGTGGCCCAACCATGGGCTGCCACGTGGCAGTGGGAAAATGTCCAATGATGCCCAACAACCGAAAATAATATATATATATATATATATATATATATATTAATTGTGTACTTCCAATATGGCTGCGGTTCCACCATATTGGTGGCATATTCCACTGGTCTGCCAAATGTAGCAGCGTGCCAAACTATCCGCCAAAACTGTGTAACAATGTATATAAATAGGGGAGGCCTGCAAGTTCGACCCCGGGACCTTGGCATAAACCTCCACCAACAAATGACTTAAAATAGCCTCCATTAACCACTGCACCAAACCACTCATTATTACATAACCACCAAAAATAATTATAAAAGGGGACTTCTGCCAGTGTACGGGGAGAGAAGGAGAGATCAAGGCACGATCGTACGGACTGGGCATGCATTTCGAGAAAATTTCCAGTCATTTATTGCAGAGGCCGGAATGGAAACCAAGACAAGGGTGTCTCTTGGGCCTGAAAGTGCCAGAATCAGATCGAGGCATGGAGACAATCATTTTTATGTAATTCGACAACATGAATGCGGTGGTGATGTTTGTTTTCTGATCTGAGCAACGATTTTGTAGCTTAACTCCAGAATGAGGTATACTTATGTATTTTTCCCAACTATTTTATGGAGTTAATAAAAAGACCTACCTATTTGAGAGTAGGACCCAGAGAGGTATTCCACCAGGGAAGAACTCTGTTATCAATTTTTTGCGTTCATGTTTCATGATTATGTCTCTTTCCTTCTTTATGGTGTACTTTAGTTTATGCTCATTTAATACAATTCTTTAATAAGTCACTGGATGAAAAGATCCCAGATCATGTTGGTATCAGAGCAGTCATCTTTGAATTCAATTGTTGAGTATGAATGCTTATTGGGGCCAAGCATAAGCAGGGTGAAGGAACTCTTAATAATTTCAATCTTGAAGTTGGTCGTGCATTATGAAGGAAGAAAATGGCAGAAGAGGAAAAATGTGATGAACAGGAGAAAAAATTCCACATGGTATTTTATCACATATCATAAATTGTCGAACGAATGTATGGATATTACGAGAAGAGGATGAAGAAGAAAGATAAGAAATAGAATAAAGAGAAGAAAAAGGAAGCACATGCAGATGACGATGCTTCGATAAACCAAGGGGCTAGAGGAGATCCTCCTAAGCCTCCATATTCACCTTCAAGTTCTAGTTCTTCTTCCTCTGAGCATTCTCATCATTCTCATAATTCTAACCATAAATACTCTTTTGAGAAATCGTTATTAAATCTTGATGTAAAATTTTCTTTACCTATTTTTGATGGAGATGCTAAACCTGAAAAGCTAGATAATTGGATCTGATAGGTTGAAGTATATTGTCGTGTTTAACATAATGATGAAGAGGAAGTTAAAGTGCAACTGAATTCTCTTTGGATGGAAGGCACCACTCTCGTATGGTGGGAGAGAAAGCTTCAGGAGAGGAGTAAGTGTGGTAATCTTCTTTCCTCATGGTCGGAATTTAAATCAGAGATAAGGAAACAGTTCTATCCATTAGGGTATTTACATAAATAAATTATGGAATGGAAAACTTTAAGGAAAAGTAAAGGTCAAACTGTATAAAGTTTCACAAAAGAATTTAGGAAGAAATTTCTTGCATTGAACATTCCTTTGGATTATTATGAAACTTTAATGAAGTATATTGGTGCACTTCACAGTTATATTTGTCATACTTTGCTCTTGTTTAACACCCACTAGTCTTGACGAATCTTTTCTGCAAGCTTGTAATGTCCCCAAGGCCGAGCCCTTTATAAATATGACGTATGAAACGAATTGTACATATGTCTTATAAGCTGGTGAGTCGAGTTCCTATAAGTTGTAGGCTTACATGTTTGTTAGGCCAGGGAGCCTAAGTGTTGAAGGCCAGGAGCCTGCTGTTGTACTTGTAAGTATGCAAAATATTTAATAAAATATAAACACCGCTAGATGCAGACCGACCACGATGAATGAGTGAAGGGGGACTGAGCGTCCACAGAGTGGGAAAGGAATTAGGGGCTGGAAGGTGGGAAAGGGGCTAAGTGTTGAGCCTAGGGGGCTTAAACCTAGAAATAATATTTTAATATTATTTCAAAATATATGTGCATCATATGTTTTTATCCTAAGTACTTTTGGAAGGAAACGTGATTTCCCAAGTGGTGGGAGGAACGCATGTTGGTAGAACGCATGCAGTCCCATGGGTGACAAGTGTCAACCCTGGCACATGCACTAAAAGGTTGGGACGAGCCGTGAGAAGGGTTCCTCCTCCTCCATTAAACCCGGTACGGCCCAGAGGGTGATGGGGGGCGAGCTTGTCTGCAAGAGACCTCATGCGATCCTGAAATGGGGGGGGGGGAAGCCTGTGTTTGTTCTGCGAAATCCGTGTACACCCTCTGTTCTGAGAGCCGAGAAGATTGTGTTCATATGAAAAGCCAGTTCACTCCTTACCCATTTGGAACCAGGGAGTCTGTGTAATTCCCTGCGTGGATTGTTGTCACGCGTTCCCAGAATCAACACCGTGAGACCTTGCCACCATTGCTGAGCTTGTGTGAGAAGCCCGAGTCTGTATTCCCGGTTGACTTTGGTGGTCACGCAGTGCTGGTCTGCGCGTGGCATACTGGACAGAGTAAGCCATTGTTGAGCTTGTGTATGACCCCTCTCCAGGTGAGGGAGGTGGTTGATGCTGGAAGAGGCAGGTTGTCAGGCCGGCGAACAACTCTTTCCAGGTGAAAGAGTTTGCTGGGAAGTGGTTTCTTCCAGAGAGTGTCCAGCACCAGCTACGGGCTCTGAGACTTCCTTATCCGGCCTGTTGCCGAGACCCAGAGAGGGAGGTTAGCACCGATGGACTGTGCGTGTGAAGGTGTATATTCCCGGGCGAAACATGCATGTGGGGAATGAAAGTCTGGTAGTAGTGGGCGTAATATGGCATCTTTGGGAAGAATCGTTCCAGATATTTCTGTGTTGTTTTCCCTGTAACCTCAGCCTAGCCTAGGATTCCTTGCCTTGGGGTGGAGCTCAGTCCCAGCTCGGGGGTGACCCACTGTTGAGATGATGAGCAGTGCGGTCTAAGGCTGGGAGGTTCGTGGAAGGCCTGCACTTGGTTGGTGGATTCCACCACTATTACAAGATAAGTATCTAACTATGTTCTTATCACATTTTGGCATGACTGTGTTGTATATATTATCATGTTTTCCACTGTGTATATGAATTAGTATGAAGTGCTATTGATTGTTAATTATGCCAATAATTCATATGAATACTCTGTGTAGAATGTGTTTACTTGTTTAAATGCATGTGGAGTATATACTGGATTGTATGTGTTATGTGAAAAAGTGTGTACAGATTGTTACATAGTGCGTTAAAAGCCTTGGTAAGCAAAAAGGTACACTACAAATTGGTATCAGAGCTAAGGTTTCGACACTGAGCCTAGATGGGCCAGTGGAGTGGTCTTTGGACCGAGAATGCAAGGGGAAATTGGGTCTGGAAGGCCAATTTCGGACCCTGGTTTGCTCCAAAGTGTCAAGGAGTTGCTAGATGAGTTATTAAGAACTCAGGAAGTATAGCGGTGCTATGAAAGCATAGGCTGGTGTGGTCTAGGGCCACGAGGAGATAGGTGTCTACACCAATGGTGTTAGAACCTTAGGATCTGTTCAGGAGGGAAGGCGAGCCCTCATGACTGTCGGATATGGAAAAATGTGTGTAAGGATTAAAATTCCTTTAGGAATGGCACAGGAGAGTGGAAATTGCGATACATGAAATCCTGAGTTAGTTAGAAACCGTCTGAGCCATCAGATCTCAGTCGGAAAACCCGACAGTCGTTGGATCTGTCGGGAGGTGTCTGAAGGTTAAACCTCAGAAACTAGGGGCGAAAGCTCCGAAATAGATCTAAACCATCCGAAAGATGGAGGACACGTGTCATGAGATTTCCCATTTCGGGAAATCGGGATATCGACAGTCGTGAAATTGGGAGTCACGATGACATGAGATCGGGAATTTTCATGGTGGAAGTCCCAGGAACGATCCGAGCCGTCCGTTTGTGGGGACACGTGGCAGAGATCGAGTGACCGATCAGTATATCGGCTACCGAGGTTTTGAGTTGACATAGAACCTTGTCATCGGGGAATCGCAAGTTGTGAAATCCCGAGATTAGATCTGAACCGTCCATTCTTGGGGACGTGTGGCCGAGATCGAGGCATTCGGGAAAGTTTCGAAAGGAGAGTCATCCACCGGGAAATCAGGGTTCGGGGAATTGCGAATCCTGAGGACATATGTGTTTCGGAATTGGAAAGTCCGAAACCCCGATAGGAGGTATGACTGTGGTCATATAAGGGGAGGTTGTGTGAGCCATGAGTCTAGCCTGGGGGGCTAACGGGAGGTGGGGAGTCACTGCATAATGAAGTCCCGGGTACCAAAAACCCGAAAGTCCCGAAAACTGAAGTTTCAAAAACCCGAAAAGTACAGAGTCGAGAAGAGCTCAGAAAATTCATGAAATTGAAAACATTTTCATAAATTGGATTGTTTATGAATGATGAAGAATTGTCAAGAAACGAAGGCTTGACAAATTCTAGTTGTCTGCGCGTTGTATTGCAGAAGGTTGACGAGTGTCGGAACTGTTTTGGAATTGCCACAAAGTGAAAGGAAATGGAAGAGACACATAATGCTTCTAGTTCATAAAACAAAGCTCAGAAGAGATAGCGTAGAGCTTTAGTTAGTAGAGTGTGCATATTCAGCGTAAGGAGTGCTTATAGAGGGAACTTGTTTTAAGTTCGAAAGATTCCAGGAGACGAGCATAAAAGGTACATATGGGCACCCGAAAGTCTTTCCGAAAAACACAGAAGGGTCGAGTCCCTTTGAGACTGAGTCAGTTAAAATCTCAGAGAGGAATAGTGCAAGTTCGCATGACCGAGCGCAAGTGTACGGCAAGGTGAAGTTAAAATTTCATTAACCAAAGCTTGGGAAGGAAAACACTGTCGAATTATTTGAGATCCTTCAAGTTAGGAAGAAGGTCAATTCCAGAAGAGTTGACGCCCAGATATTTGGAAAGAAGTCATTGAGAATTTCACGAACGGTCGGAATTCTCCGTGGGAAACTCGCGAAATCGCGGGGATCGTAAGATAGCCAGAAGATACAAGGTGGTTAGTGGATGGAGAAACTCTCCACCCTTGGATTCAAAGTAAACATGGGTTGTTGATCGCAGTTGTTTTTGATCCGTTGGATCGTTTCGTGAATTCGGGGATCGTGAACTTGGAGCGCAAGCCAAATTCTTCGTCACTCCAAGTCCTGAATCGTGAAAGAGATTAACAAGGGTAGAATCATACGGTGGAGCGCTTCCAGGAAGAAGTGCCGAAAACCTATGAGCCGTCAGATCTAGCCAACTGCGAGGAGGATAACACTAAGAGTCGTTCAGTACTCAAAAACTCAGGGAAGGTATTGAACCGTCGATCTCAAGGAAGATCGAACCGTTGATTTCTTTCATCGGGAAATCAAAAAATCCAAAGTTTGTAAAAACAGAGGAATTGTTCTCGAAAATTCTGAAACGCGAACTTCCAATTTGTGAGGAGAGATCTATACCATTGATTCAAGGCGAGTGTCAGTCGTTGATCTGACGCATTGGAATTCTATGAAGACGGAAGTTAAAAGGGAAGAGAACTGTTTTCTAATTCGTGAACCGTGAAGTCTGGATTCACGAAAAAGGATCCATGACGGTGGATTACGGGGAGCTTTGAGTCATTATATCTGACTCAAGTGGATTTCAGAAAACTAGAGATCGGAAGAAAAGAGGGAAAACTATTTTTCCAAACCCTGAAACGCGAATTGTCGATTCGCGAGGAATTGATTTGGACCGTCGAATCCGGAAAGTTGTGGACCTTGATCTAAGGCAAATGGGGTTCGAGAGTTCGGACCTCGGGAAAAAGGAGGAGAGCTAGTCCTTGAAGTTCACAAAGGGTAAAGTCCCATAGCGATCAGAAGTTGGGGCCCCAGGTCATATCTAGAGGTCACACTCGTGGAAGTTAAAGGAAGAGCTAGCACGCACTAGAGTCTTGTTTCTGATTTCTGGGATAGAGAGATTCGAGGGTGACTCATATCTAAACACCTGGTACGTGAAGTCCTGAAATGCCTTCTGGATAGGTGTGTGGTAATAGCCAGTGGCCATGTGGGAGAAACTTGTGCCACCGCTAGTTCTCACAAGGCTTGTGGTTTTGTTGCGTGGAGGTTCTAGTAGGAACCCGAAGAGTTGCTCCAACTCAGAGAGTTGAAGACCCATTGACTGGGAGGTCAGCAGACCCTGTTGAGGTAGGGAAACTGCATTGAAGGTACTTAGGGAATGAATAATCATGCACAATGACTACAATGGAGAGCATAAGAAGATTCAGGAATACTGGAAGAATTGAATGCTTTTGGGATCCACAAGAAAAAAAAAATGTTAAAGGGAGAAAGAAGTTGTTGCAATTTATAGCAGCAAGTATGTTTTGGCTCGTTTGGACAGCCAGAGGAAAGAATCCTTGCAAGTTGCAAGTGTTGTTGGTAATGTCGTTGCACAATGAAGAAAGCAACAGAGAGCTGAAGAGCTGGTTATAAGTCTGATAAAAGAAGCATGAAAGATTCCACTGCTATCAGATATTCAGGTAGTATAAATTTTAATGGCAGACATGCAGGTAAGAGTTTTATCACTCTTTTTGCATAATTGTTGAAAGGAAATTATGGTAAGAATTTCCTCAGCTAGAACTATGTTATTAAATCACATGATTATATTATTTGAATGCATACCACCGGATGTGGTAAAGGCTGTAGGCCTGTGTTAATTCAAATCTTTTTAGCTTTTGAATGAACACATCGACATAGTAGAATGTCATGTTAATTTGGTTATGGGGTAATAACCAAAGAATTAAAAGATAAGAATTTGTTACAAGAATGAATGCCAGAAAGCTAGGCATGTATGAGACCAGGACATGGTTGGACATGGCAAGGTACAGATATGGAAAGATTATGAGCCACACTAAGTACTAAAAGCTTCCTACTTTTAAATAAACTTGGACTGCAACCTTTTTGCTAACACTAATTGACACTGCAGAATTATATTCTTGGTGTAGTGTTCGGGTCGGAAAGGAAGGCATCCAATTAATTGGAAAGATAAGGGGAAGTGTATGAAGATTGTGGAAACACATTGGCCAGAATTCCAACCCATGGATGGTGAGATACATGACTGAGAC
>ML776730.1:1333465-1356043 GCA_009831015.1 Picea engelmannii
GATAAATCATGAAATAGGATGTCATGTTTTTGGAATAAAATTTGAATTTCCTTTCGAATTAATTGGAATTCCTAAATGAATTCTTGTATGTACTCTCATGATAACTGCATGTGGTTGACGCAGATGAGATGATGTTGATAAAATTTAAATTGTTGGCTACAAAGAGTATCTTGGGAAGATGCTGCTTGGAAACCTTTGAGGGCAGTTGGAACTCCCGGAGCCACGGTGCTCTAAAAATTTCAGTCCGGTCTGTTCCTGCAACCCAAGGTAAGGGAGATTGGCAGCCGAAGGACTGTCCAGGTGACATAGAAGTTGCATTCTCCTGGGGTGGAATAGGCATGTGGGGAATGAGAGACCATTGGTTGGAGTACTGTCGAGGTTTGAATGGTTGGAGTGTTGCTGAGGTCTGGTACCTTGGCCTAGACCATGTGGATAAGGATTGTGGACCATGGCTATCTTGGGAAGCCATTGCTCGATGGAGTCATAGCTTTGCTCCGGGGTGGGAGGTCTTCTCACTCAAAAGATAAGTACAATTCTCTATTTTATTATATGATGTGTATATTGTATACAGTTTTAATGTTATTGAATTTGTTTGTATATACATACATATACATTGCATAAATGATTGCATTACTGCACCCACGACTGTACCTAAGGTATCTCATATTTCATTACTTAAGAAATCTATATACCTAATGCTAATCATGTAATCGATTGGAATGTGATTCAGGTGGAACCAGAAAGTGTCCTGCAAGTGGATAGGAAAAGCAAACAGCTTCAGAATCGAGCTATAGAGCTTGTAAAGGTCCAAAGAACCTGGTACGGTCCTGAGGACGCGACATGGGAGCATGAAGAAGTTATGCGGGTAGAGTACCCGCATATTTTTGCAAATTTTGAAAGGCTTGCAGAGACAGTGTAAGTTGCACTAAGGATAGTGCAAAACTAAGGGAGGGGGATTGTAATGTCCCCAAGGCCAAGCCCTTTATAAATCTGATGTATGAAACGAATTATACATATGTGTTATAGGCTGGTGAGCCGAGTTCCTATAAGTTGTAGGCTTATGGGTTTGTTAGGCCAAGGAGCCTAAGTGTTGAAGGCCAGGAGCCTACTGTTGTACTTGCAAGTATGCAGAATATTTAATAAAATATAAACACCGCTAGGTGCAGACCGACCACGATGAATGAGTGAAGGGGGACTGAGCGTCCACAGAGTGGGCAAGGAATTAGGTGCTGGAAGGTGGGAAAGGGGCTAAGTGTTGAGCCTAGGGGGCTTAAACCTAGAAATAATATTTTAATATTATTTCAAAAGATATGTGCATCATATGTTTTTATCCTAAGTCCTTTTGGAAGGAAACGTGATTTCCCAAGTGGTGGGAGGAATGCAGGCTGGTGGAACACATGCAGTCCCATGGGTGACAAGTGTCAACCCTGGCGCATGCACTAAAAGGTTGGGACGAGCCGTGAGAAGGGTTCCTCCTCCTCCATTCGACCCGGTACGGCCCGGAGGGTGATGGGGGCCGAGCTTGTCTGCAAGAGACCTCGTGCGATCCTGAAACGGGGGGGGAAGCCTGTGTTTGTTCTACGAAATCTGTGTACACCCTCTGTTCTGAGAGCTGAGAAGATTATGTTCGTCTGAAAATCCAGTTCACTCCTTACCCGTTCGGAACCAGGGAGTCTGTGTAATTCCCTGCGTGGATTGTTGTCACGCGTTCCCAGAATCAACACCGTGAGACCTTGCCGCCATTGTTGAGCTTGTGTGAGAAGCCTAAGTCTGTATTCCCGGTTGACTTTGGTGGTCACCCAGTGCTGGTTTGCGCGTGGCATACTGGCTAGAGTAAGCCATTTTTGAGCTTGTGTATGACCCCTCTCTAGGTGAGGGAGGTGGTTGATGCTGGAAGAGGCAGGTTTTCAGGCCGACGAGCAACTCTTTCGAGGTGAAAGAGTTTGTTGGGAAGTGGTTTCTTCCAGAGAGTGTCCAGCACCAGCTACAGGCTCTGAGACTTCCTGATCTAGCCTGTTGCCGAGACCCAAAGAAGGAGGTTAGCACCGATGGACTGTGCGTGTGAAGTTGTATATTCCTAGGCGGAACATGCATGTGGGGAATGAGAGTCTGGTAGTAGTGGGTGTAAGATGGCATATTTGGGAAGAATCCTTCCCGATATTTCTGTGTTGTTTTCCCTGTAACCTCAACCTAACCTAGGATTCCTTGCCTTGGGGTGGAGCTCAGTCCCAGCTCAGGGGTGACCCACTGTTGAGATGGTGAGCAGTGTGGTCTAAGGCTGGGAGGTTCGTGGAAGGCCTGTACTTGGTTGGTGGATTCTACCACTGTTACAAGATAAGTATATAACTATGTTCTTATCACATTTTGGCATGACTGTGATGTATATATTATTATGTTTTCCGCTGTGTATATGAATTAGTATGAAGTGTTATTGATTGTTAATTATGGCAATAAATCATATGAATACTTTGTGTAGAATGTGTTTACTTGTTTAAATGCATGTGGAGTATATACTGGACTGTATGTGTTATGTGAAAAAGTGTGTACAGATTGTTACATAGTGCGTTAAAAGCCTTGGTAAGCAAAAAGGTACACTACAAAGCCACTCACCTTGAGAATAGGGGGAAACATTTTTAAGAACATCCCACAAAGAAACCTTCTAATTTCCCAAAAAATACTTTCAAGAAGTTCAAAAGGAAGGACAAGAAGACCGCTACAGTAATGAGAGAAGGAGGAAAATCATCTTGCACTCATTGCAAGAAGAGTGGTCATGATGAAGAACCCTGTTGGAAACTGCATCTAAAAAAGAAACCGAAATAGTTTGGTGGAAAGGGGAGGAAAAAGACCATTGCTACAGTGCAACAAGATATTTGTTCTGATTCAGGAGATGAAGGAAAGATCACAATGGTTGGAGTACAAGGTAAAGAATCCCTTCATGCTAGTTCAAGTTCCAATGATGAATCTCATGTTGATGAATGAAACAGGAATGAGTTATTTCATATACGAGTTGTATCTAAACATACTAAGATAGATATATTATTCGATCTAGGTTCCCAAGTAAATTGAATATCTAAATTAGTTGTCAAGAATATGGGTCTTGAAATGAAACCACATCCGAATCCTTATCCTCTTGGTTGGGTATGTGATAAAGAAAAACCTAATGTCACCAAACAATGTAGGATCAGATTTTCTATTTCCTCAAAGTTCATTGATGAAGTGGATTTGGATGTTGTACCACTTAATATATGTGGCATAGTGTTGGGGACTCCTTATCTTTATGATAGAAAACAAGTCTTCTTTCATCATTATAACAAATACTACCTTACTAAAGGGGGAGTGGAATATATCGTTAGAGCTCACAACATGAGTGTAAATACAACACTTGTTAGTGCAGGGAAAATGAAAAGACTCATAAACACTAATAAGAGATATGTACTCATGGTCGTCAAAGATAAAGATGTTGGGACATCCGACTCTTTCCAAGGGTGTGATCCATTTCATAAAAATGAATTAACTGATATTGTTTCTAAGTATGATGATATTTTTCAGGAACTGGATGGATTAACTCCTAAAAAGGAAATCCAACATGAGATACATCTTCAGTGGGATTCTCCTTTTCCTAATGTGGGCATGTACAAGATGTCAGTTGTAGAGATGACAAAGATTAAGAAGCAGGTACAGAGCTTATTGGATCAAGGGGTCATCAAGACCAATTCATCTCCTTGTGGTTCTCCAATCGTGATGGTGCCAAAGAAATATGGCACATGGTTAATCTGTGTCTATTACTGGGCCTTAAACAAAATCATGGTGAAAAATCGATACCCTCTTCCTCGTATAGATGATTTACTTGATCAGTTGAAGAATGTTTTTTATTTCACTAAGTTGGATTTGCACAGTAGATATCATCAAATCAGGGTCGCAAAACATGATGCATGGAATATTTCCTTTAAAACCAAACATGGATTGTTTGAGTGGTTAGTTATGTCGTTTGGGCTTTGTAATGCTCCAACAAATTTCATGCGTGTGATGAATGAGGTATTCAAGCCTTTCCTAGATGACTTTGTGATTGTGTATTTAGACAACATTCTTGTTTTTAGCGGGATTTGGGATGAACATGTAAGGCATGTAAAACAAGTATTGGATACTTTTCAAAGGGAAAATTTGTATGTGAAAATGTCTAAATGTGAATTTTGCAAGACTGCACTTGTATACTTAGGTCATATTATAGGGGGGGGGGCAATTGAAAATTGATCCTTCCAAAATTGATGTAACTGTAAAATGGCCTGAGCCAAAGAGTGTAACCGAAGTCTGAAGCTTCTTAGGTGTAGTCCAGTATTGGAGGACATTCATTCCCAACTTCTCCTTTATATAAGCTCCTTTGCATGCCTTAACTAGTGTGAAGAACACTTTTCAGTGGGAAGGAAAGCAACAAAAAACTTTTGACACTTTGAAGGAGAAGATCAATAACGCACCAGTATTAGCACTACAGAATATTCAACAACCTTATGAGATCGAGATAGATGCCAGTGGATACGCCATGTGTGCAATATTGATGCAATATCGTAAGCCTATCTGTTATCACTCTGAAAATTTTAACCAAGTTGTTGTTAACTATCCTACATATGATAAAGAGTTGTATGCATTAGATCAAAGAGTAAATAAATGGAAGCACTACTTGTTAGGGAAGGAAACAATTATACATACAGATCACCATCCCTTACAGTATCTCCAAGAACAAACCAAACTGCAACAATCTCGACACTAATTTCATTTGGTAATCAAGTACAATAAGGGTTTAAGTAACAAGGTAGTCGATATGCTTTCTAGACCTCCGATTGTTGCTTCTATTATTTTGAAGAATACTTCTTTATATCATGATATCTATGTAGAGAAATATGCCATCGATGAAGATTTTAAAGAAGTATATGAGAAGCTAACCCATGGTGCACAGGTAGAAAACTATTTTCCGCTAGGAAAATTACTCTATCATCTTGGGAAGCTATGTATTCCTAAAAGTGAATGAGTCCATGTAATACGAGAAGATCATACTTCTCTTGTGTCTGGGCATTTTGGGGTAGTAAAAAATATGGCCCATTTGCAAAGGTTTTGTTATTGGCCTCAAATGAAAGAAATTGTAACTAAATATGTAAAGGGGTGTGTGACGTGTTCTACTTGTAAACCCACTAATAGAAAACCAGGGCTATACTCACCACTTCATGTTCCATCCCATCCATGGGAAATCATTTCCATGGATTTTGTAGGGGGTTTACCAATGACCAAAGGGGGTCATGATTATTTGTATGTTGTAGTGGATAGGTTCATCATGATGTGTATCTTGATGCCATGTAACAAGAAAATCATTGTTGAGGAGACTGCGAATCTCTTCTTTTAATATGTTTGGGTTCACTTTGGGTTACCCACGTCCAGTGTCTCGGATCGAGATACTCGATTCCTTGGGGATTTTTGGACTGGTTTGTGGAGAATGATGGATACCAAATTGAAGAGGAGCACTACTTTCCATCTATAGACTAATGGAAATATAGAGGTGGTAAACAAAACAATGCTACTTTTCCTTCGAGGCTACTGCAACAAGCATCCTAAGTTATGGGATGAACAAATACCCTATGTACAACATACTTATAACCGAGATTTACATTCATTCACTCAGAGTTCACCTTTTGAGACATTTTTTGGGTACCTACCAAAGCTTCCTTTGGACTTAATGTATGGGAGAGATGCCGATGTGAATGAAGAAAGAATAGAGGACAGAGCCTGCAAATTCATCTAAAGGATCCAACAAATACACTAGGCAATCAAGGAACAGTTGGAGAAGAGTCAAGCACAGTATAAAGCTCGGCATGACAAGCACATGGTTGATCATTAGTTCCAGGTTGGAGACCGGGTATGGATTCACATCAGCAAGGAATGATTGAAGGGTGAAGGTAAGAAACTCAAGCCTATCCGATATGGACCCTTCACTATCTTGGAGAAAAGTAGCACTAATTCTTTTTGTTTAGATCTTCCATCGTATATGCAGATTTACTCCATTGTGAACATAGAGAACTTGAAACTTTTTGAGTCTCTCATGATCATGGATTAGGATGAGGAAGTTTCAATACCTTCAGTTGATGAGTTTGCACCTGAGTACTTGGATGAGTTATGGGAATTTATCATCCTGGAAAGAAGGACGAGGACTTCATGCAGGGGTGATGTTGATTATCTTTGAGTAGGATTAAAGGGAAAACATCCAAGTAGGGCAAAGTGGATTGATAAGGACAAAGTGAGGGGACTCTTCCCTCACTTACCTATTGATTGATGAAATATTTTGGTGGTCCAAAAATATCTCACTGGGAATGCGTGATCTGAAAAGGATCCAGAGAAGGAAAAGAACAACTCAAAACTCACATAGACAACTTAGAACACAGATTGTCTTTAGCAGATAGAGAAAGGGAAAAAATTCAAAGTTCCCAAAACTCAGTGAAAATGACATGATCGCGAAGAGCGTGTCACAATCTTTCTAACGGTGTAAACGACTCATCAAACAGAGTGACATATCGAAAGATATTCGTGGTCAAATTTTTGGTCAACCTAGCCCAGTCAACAGGGATGAGTCAACATCCGTACTACTGATGTCGACATCAGTACAGATGAATTCATTGTCCATATAACATATATGGCAAGCGTAGAGGGTGTTACGTGTCATGTTGACATCAACATGATGATGTGGCAGTATGAGAGGCTGCCACATGTCACTCATTTTTGGACTTTTTGGGTCGAATTGTGGACCAATGAAAAGTTTCAACATGGCATACCTACACTACATGGTAGGCTGACATGGCATATGTATGAAACGTGGTAGGATGACGTGCCAGGGAGGTGACGTGGCAGAATGACCATGCAATGAGGTGGCGTAGGCCAATGATTGGCTTCCATGTGGCAGTGGGAAAATGCCCAATGATTTCGAGCAATCGAATATCTCTCTCTCTCTCTCTCTCTCTCTATATATATATATATATATATATATATATATATATATATATATATATATATATATATATATATCACCAAATCTGGTGGCGGTTCCACCATATTGGCAGCATATTCCACCGGGCCACCAAATGTAGCAGCATGCCAAACTATCTACCAAAACTATGTAACAATGTTTATAATAGGGGAGGCCTGTGGGTTCAACCCCGAGACCTCTGCCTAAACCTCCACTAACAAATGACTTAAAATAGCCTCCACTAACCATTGCGCCAAACCACTCATTATTACATAACCGCCAAAAAGAATTATAAAAAGGGACTTCCGCCAATGTATGGGGAGAGAAGGAGAGACCAAGGAGCAGCCGTACGAACTGGGAATGCATTTCAAGAAAATTTCCAATCATTTATTGTAGAGGCAAGAATGAAAACCGAGACAAGGGTGTCTCTTGGACCTGAAAGTGCCAGACTTGGATCGAGGCGTCGAGACAGTCATTTTTAGTTAATTTGATGCCACAAACATGGTGGTGAGGTTTGCTTTTCTGATTTGAGCAAAGCTTCTATATCTTAACTCCAGAATGAGGCATACTTATGTATTTTCCCAACTCTTTTGTGGAGTTAATAAAAATACCTACCCATTTGAGAGCAGGACCTGGAGGCGTAGTCCACCAGGGACGAACTCTGCCATCAAGATTTTTCATTCATGTTTCATGATTATGTCTCTTTCCTTTTGATATTTTCCTTTTTTATGGTGTACTTTAGTTTATGCTCATTTAATACAATTTTTTAATAAGTTACCAAACGAAAAGATCCTAGATCACCATACAACATGAATATCCCTCAACCATGTAGAAGTAACTCAAATATGTGAGATATGATAACCATATCAATGATGTACCATACATATGAGTGCTCCTCACTTAGCTAACCATATACTATATCCAACTACAAGAACAACAATACCAAGAATTCCTCAAGAATTCACCACATCATATGCAAAAGTACCTCAAAACAAACATATAACCATACCAAAACGTATGTAGCCGACTTGAACCTGTAGACTGTTGACCTGTGTACTTTCTTCAGACTTCAGGGACCTAGTACTAACACTTACCCCATTTTACTAGTGCCTCTCTAGACAGACATGGGGCAACCTGTGAGTGCCTTGCTAGTAAGGTATACTACAACAAGAGAGTTCCTCCTAAATTAGGGTTTTTCAAAAATCCTAGTCTTTTGCAACTCCAAAACTCTCAATATTTTCTCGTACTTTATCTGCTTCCTCGAACTTCCCATCTCATTCACAAAATAACCAAAATATACCATAACAATTCACTAGACCATAAAATTTCACTAGATCACAAGATAGATTATCAATGAATAAGTGTGTGAATGTGTTCAAATGAATGACTCCTTGAGGTGTATTTATACCAATTCTAGGTAAATCCCTTCCTTACTTTGGGGATTCTAGGGTTTTCTTGTTACAACAACTTTACCCATTCGAGTACCAAAACCACACCATTGGGGTTACTAGAATATGCTACCAGAATTATTCAAGGATTGACATCGATCTCTAAGGGTTGACATCATTCTCCAAGATCAATCCCCAAGGGTTGACATCAATGAAAACTAATAAACCACAGTCCGACACTATCAGATCGATAAAGTTGTTATAAATGAACATTGGAAACAAATATTTAAGAAAAACAAATAGGCATATGAAACTAACACTCATAGTGAAATGGACAATGACATGCACACAAATATTGAAGAAACAATAACAAATACACTACTTCGTGGATTCACAGACTCACATAGTATATATTATCTTCAAAATAGTCAAATAAACATTTCTTTTTCTAAAGGCTACATGCCATTAGGTATTTTTCAAGATAGATATTCAGAGGAAATGAGCTTCCCTACACTTTTCTATGGTGAAAAAAACCAGGCAACGTTACAAATTTTTTTGTCAATGAGAAGTATTACACAAACACCATGACTTTGCATATCACATCACAAATTCGTTTTACAAGGCAACTTGTATTATTCATAAATAAGTTCTCAATTGTTTTTGGATTAGAATAACAAAAATTACAATTGAAGGGAATAAGGTTAGTAGAAAAAGATCTTAATTCAAAGAAAAATTTGGATCATATAATAAGATTAGACATTGGCTACATGAATATAAAAGTAGTTCGCACATCACAATATTACTTTTTGGGTTTACATAGGAACTTTTATGAAATGATACGAAAACTAGGATCGCCTATGTTTTTTGTATCCTTCATTAGTGTATAAAATAGTTGGAAACCATTAATGAATGCGCTAAAACATATAAAAACAAAAAATAGCTCTCCCATTGAAAATCAAATAGAATAAAATTAACTTGAGATTTTGATAAGAAATAATCCAGTCACTTGTGTACAATACTACAAAAATAGGATGTATTCTCTACGTCAACTAATTTCTCATGATTTCAAGTACTATGGTGAGTTGAAAGACCATTTCTTTATAATCGAGTTCCAAAATAGAGGAATTCAACATGACCATGCATTGCTACGGATAAAGGATGCACCTATCTATGGAAGAAATACAAATATTGAAATAAACAACTTTGTAAATATATATTTTTCTACTGACTCAAGAATACTTGCAAATGATGTCAAAACAATTCAACATCATCATCACACAAGAACTTGTAGGAAAAAGAAAAATTCTAGCTATATGTTCAATTTTCCCACTCCCCCAATGAGAAAACAAGAATATTTGAAGCCTTCAATGGTCTTGTCTCTTTATTCTAACTACCTTGTGAGTTCTTCTTTAATTCTCTTATCTTCTTCTGCCTGGAGTTTTAGCTTCCTTATTGTCTTCTTGACTTCTTTGGATTTCTGAGTTAGTTCTTCCTTGAGTGACTTGTTTTTCTTCCTTTCCCTTTTAATAAGTTCTATGGAACTCAACAATTATTATCTATAATTGAATTTTTCCTCTTCATATTCTTCTTTGGAGCATTCTTCATCAGAGTCTTCTAATGCCATGAATAATACCCTTTATGTATCAATGTCACTAACTTCATCTTCCTCTGATGAGGAACTGTCTTCCTTGGTGCAAATGATTTTCTTGAAAAACTTATTTTTATTTCTTCTACCCTTTTGAATTTGATTTATATTTTTAGGGTCATCTTCTTCTTCATTTTTCTTTTCTTATAAGGAAATTTATTAGTAAAATTACCAACACCATAACAAGTAAAAAAAATCGATGGAAGCACACCTCTGTATTTGTCGGTTCCCTTTGTCAGTCTTCTAATGAAGTTATCCACCTCTTCATATTCCTATTAGTCATCACTGCAACTACAATCTGAATTTGGATTTTTTTTATCTTTCTTCTTTGTCTTCTTGGATTCCTTGAATGTTGCTTATTTTGTGATTGGATTTTCTTTCTCTATCCTCATCTCATAATATGTAAGTATCCTGTGCAATTCATCCATGGTCATTGTAGCTAGGTCCACTCTTTCTTCTAGAGATAAAAGTTTTGGATCAAATATCATTGGTAGAGATCTTAATTCCTTTTAAAAAATGACCCAGTCCTTTATCTCGTCTCCCAAGCCTTTGATATTGTTTACTATTTCATAGACTTGTAGAAATTAGGATACTATATTTTCATCTTCATTCATCTTTAATTGTTCAAACTTAGCTCTGAAATTATGAAGTTCAACTTTCTTAACTTTTGTATCTCCTTTGTAGATAGTTTTCAATTTATCCCACATCTCCTTTGTTGAATCACAATGCATAATATTGGTATGTATCATTTGAGTCACACCATTCTCGATAGAATTTATAGCCCTTGAATCATTTTCTTCAATCTTATTTCCATCTCTATTTGTCAGAGGAGTGGCATGTGCTTTGTATCCATCTACTACAAATCACCAGACATAGAATCCTTGTGCTTGTATATAAGTTTTCATTCTTCTGCTCCATAATTCATAGTTCTCACCATCAAACTGTGGTACCCCAATCCTAGCATGATCCATGATCTCCTTTAGTGGTTATACTTCTTCTTCAAGAACCTCGCTCTGATACTAATTGTTGGATTACTTGGGGGGGGGGGTGAATCAATAATGAGCAATTTTATTCCTTTTAACCGAAGTTTATTCTTCAATAATATTGAGAAATTTATCTTTAACATTCAATTTATCATCAATAGTATAGAAATGAACAACATCACATCATAATAGATACACGGTACACTAGTATTTATGTAGAAACCCAAATGGGAGAAAACCACATAATGATTTTCTTATATATTTATCAAAATAAAAAATTCATTGGAAGCACCAACTTCTGATTCTCCATCTACAACTGGAAGGAGGATCCAACCCCCTATTCTTAGACTCCAACCCAAAGGAAGTTACAACTCCCTAATTCTCTGGCTCCAACAAGAAGGACGATACAACCCCCTAGGTTTTCCAGATACAACCAGAAGTTGGATACAACCACCTTTCCTTGCCCTGTCCTGCTGCCCTGAAATACAAATGGGGACCAAGTGTCACAAAATATTCCATTGTCATTGTCACAAATCTATCATTGTTAGTGTCACAACTCTATCACGGTCTCATCAACCTGTATCTAATTATCAACCAACTAAACCTGCATAATACCATGCATCAAGTGTATACCAATATACATACTATATCATGCATTAATCATGAACCAAAAGATACATAAAATCGAGCATCAACCATGTACAACCTATGTCATATACCATATCATCAATTATATGAAGATATGTACCATGTCATCAATGAAGCATCTCAAAAAAACTATGCATGCCCCTCATGCATACATCACCATACAACATGAATATCCCTCAACCATGTACAAGTAACTCAAATATGTGAGCTATAAGAACCAAATAAATTATGTACCATAAATGTGAGTGCTCCTCACTCTTCCAACCATATGTCCAAGTACAAGACCAACAATACCAAGAATGCCTCAAGTATTCACCACATCATATGGAAAAGTAACCATAAAAACAAACATACAATTATACCGAAAATTTATTATTTGACTTGAACCTGTAGAATGTTGACTTGTGTACTTGCTTCAAACTTTAAGAACCTAGTACTAACATTTACCCCAATTTACTAGTGCCTCGCTAGACAGACATGGGGCAACCTGTGAGTGCCTTTCTAGTAAGGTACACTCCAACAAGAGAGTGCTTCCTAAATTAGGGTTTTTAAAAAATCCTAGTCTTGTGCAACTCTGAAACTCTCACTCTTTTCTCATACTTTCTTCGCTACCTCAAACTTCCCATTTCATTCACAAAAATACCAAAATATACCATAACAATTCACTAGACCATAAAAATTTCACTAGATCACAAGATAGATTATCAATGAATAAGTGTGTGAATGTGTTCAAATGAATGAGTCCTTGAGGTGTATTTATACCAATTCTAGGTAACTCCCTTCCTTACTTTGGGTCTTCTAGGGTTTTCTTGTTACAAAAAATTTATCCCTTTGACTAGTTGACTTGTAACCAACCAGGGCTTCTTAACCACACTTCGAGGCTTCCAACTTTACAAGGTCATAACTCCCTAACCGTGAGGAACTACATGGCATTCCACATATCACCGGAAATGACACGACAAGTACTATAAATTTATGAGGGTCATGTATGCATTTACACTATCCTTCATGTCCATATTCTGCATTCAACTTTGGGTACCAAAACCACACCATTGGGGCTATCGAAATATGCTACCAGAATTATTCTAGGATTGACATCGATCTCTAAGGGTTGACATAATTCTCCAAGATCACACTCCAAGGGTTGACATCAATGACAACTGTTGGGCCCGAGATATGATCATTTTTATGACGGTTATTATACATTTTTTCCGCATGTACATATATGTTTTGCATGTTTTGAAGGAGCTTTTTGAAGAATTTTATGATAAAATGGTATAATCGGCATGAGGTACGTGTAATTCGTGTTTTATGATTAAATCAAGTTTAATTCATCATGTCTTATGGTTTCCAAGAGTTAATTCATGTTTTTCTGTTGTTAGAGGGAAAAACACACCATGTTTCCAATTCTGGCACTTGATCCAACACTCGTTCCAGCACTCGTTCCAGTACCCGATTCGACACTCGTTCCAGTACCCAGTATTGCACAAAAACGCAAGGTGAGTTGGCGGTTATGGTATTGGCGGCTAGTGATGGACAAATCAGGCACATGGATTTTGTTTATCATCGCCCCCTTCATCTACTAAGCTCAAGACAACTTGATTTGAGTTGTCCAAAGAGGGAGATTATTGGCTTCCTCCGTTTTGTTAGTTATGACCACATTTATTGTAATTTGCTGAATTTAGATGTGGTTCGACCCTCCTGTGGTCGACCACCTGGGTTGTAAGCTTGAAAATACTGATAGGATGGTCATTACATTGTTAACCAAGTAGCATAAGCATTAGAATTGCCAGAAACTCGTTTTTACTCTGTTTTGACATTTCACATTGCCAGAATTGTGCCAGAATTGCATTTTCATGTTTTCAAGGTGAATTCGGTCTGTTGAAGTTCGAGGTGTGCTTGTAGAAGGTAGCCACGACTTGCTGGGGGCCCCACCAACATTCTAGGGATTGTATTTATGTTTTTTATGCAATTTCTTAATTTAACTACTCTTTCTTATTTCCTGTACATGTGTGTTTTTTATCTAATTGATCAATTTGTTGTAGCTTAATTGTCTTGCTTTTATTTTGCAGGTTAGATGATGATATGCGTTAGAATGTATTAGTTTTGTAGATTAGGAACAAACTTGCAAGTTTCTACACTAACCCCATGTGCAGTTAGACATTAGATCATACTTTATTTTATGATTTTATAGTCTAGTTTAAAACATATTTTTAATTAGATAGAATAGAGTTTTAACTTGGGTTTCTTTGACAGGGATGTTGATGGATGGATAGATTTAATTCCCGTTCTTAGTTATAGTTTTCTTACTTCAGTTTTAGATAGATTTCATTTGCTTCATTATTGGTTAATGTAATCGTCATTTTACTTCTTGATATCATAGTTTAATTTATGTTTTTAATTCATCATAGCTTGAATGATTAGAATAGACATAGTATAGTTTTCCTTTACGCAACTTCCTTTCATAGATTAAAATGAAATTAAATTCCTTAGTTACATAACGATGATCTCATTATGATGTTAATGGTTTATACATGAATATGCAGGGTATTTAACATTACTTTTGTCATGGCTAAATTTTCATTGGATTGTTTAATACATACCTTTCATTTTGCCATTGAGATTAGTGTTGAGTTTATACCGTTGGAATTGTCCTTTGTTGTCAAGTGTCATCAAGATATCATCCATCACCACCGAAGGAATTCACACAACCACGAGCATTACATTTGAGTGTTTCATAGATTAAAGATAGTTTCTTTCTTTTGTAGATCAGAAAAGATAGTTTCTTGCTTTCATAGGTTAGAATATAGTTTTATTGTTGTTATAGGGTAGTTAGTCTTTTGCTTCCATAGATTTAAGAGAAGTTTTGTTTATTGTAAATTAGGAATTTAGTTGGTAGTCCTCATTGCTTTCAACAAAATGGATTTCATCTCATGCATTAGAAATAGTTTTGCATCAAGCATTTGGTCCACTTGCCTCTTAGGCTAGCTAGTTGTTCAATGATAAGTCTTTGCTTACTTGTCCCTTTGCTTTAGTGGGATATATAGTTGTCTTCGCTTACTTGTCTTTTGCTTTAGTAGGTTAGTTAGGTGTCTTTTCTTACTTGTCTATTTTCTTTAATAGGTTAGATAGGTGCTTTTGCTTACTTTCTTATTTAATTGCTTTCATAGGGTAGTTGCTCATTGAATGTAGGTTGGCAAGTTAAAACTAGTTTGCTTTCATCATTTTCTTAGTATGCTTAGTAGTTTACCTTTTCTTATTGTCATGAACTAGTTTTCTTTGAATAAGGTTTTTACTTGCTTTCTTAGGAACTATCCTTCAGTCCTTGGCCCAAAAGTACTTAGGTTACCTAGTTTCATGTTGCTTAGTAGGGTTTGCTCATTAGATAGGTTTTATTGAATAGATTAGTCTTAGATAGGGACTTTCATTAATTATATTATACTCCTACCAGTCTTTTACCTTTGGCATATATTTTGCTACAACTCTAATTTTACTTACCTCGGGTTGACAATTTAATTGA
This sequence comes from Picea engelmannii, assembly GCA_009831015.1. Classification (NCBI taxonomy): domain Eukaryota; kingdom Viridiplantae; phylum Streptophyta; class Pinopsida; order Pinales; family Pinaceae; genus Picea; species Picea engelmannii. The sequence continues at coordinate 1,348,653 of ML776730.1, forward strand.
GGGTAGTTTAGTGTCTTTTTTAGTACATATAAATCACCTAACATTTTGGCGTCGTTGCTAGGGAGTTGTCTTAAGATAATAAGTAATTAGGAATTAGATCATACTTAGACCTTATCGTTAATTTGGTGGTGGGGGACTTTAATACGAAAGGTAAGAACTTGCGCATCTGCTATAGCAAGTTCCCCCAAACCCAATAGTAGTTTTTCTTTTTGTTTACTTTCATGAATAGACCTAGAAATAAAATGGTAGATTTTTCTTTTTGTTGTTGCTTTCTTTCATGCATAGGCCTAGAGACCCACAAGGTAGATAAATTAAATCAAAACCAGACCTTTCAACCAAGGTTCCTTCTGATCTCTTTGGGGGAAGGAACGTTCCGCTTATAAAATCCGTAGACCGATACCGAAAAACAGGAGCTAGATCAACCCAAAGAGCTAAAATAGTCTCTGAAGGGAATAACATAGGGAGCACTATAGAACAAGAAATTGAAGCATCAATCAAACTAGGATAGGAGGCAAGACCACTCGAGTCTTCCACAGAACCAAACAATACAACCTTTTCTTTTACACCACCACCAGGGGACTCTCATTTTAAAGATATCATAGAGCCTGAACAGGTGAATCTTTTGTTTGGTAGCTCAGCTAATGCAATTATCTCTCAAATTGACACAGAAACTTTGGCACCGATAATCTCAACCAGCTCGAGTAGAGTCCCAGACATCCAATCAATAGGAAGACCTTTTCATCAAAGGGAAACCTTGTTTTCTTCAAAGATAAAACCACTTAAGTACTCTCTTTTTGGAAACCAAGCCAATATGGGTGATCAGGAGGACCATAACAATGTATGACACATGGAGGAAGAAGAAACTAGAAACCAAACCGAAACTACCTTTGGATTTCCGATTTTAGACACCACTCCAAATGCCAACATGAAGAATATTCCTCTCTCAACACTGCCTACCTTTTATGGAAACAACAATGAAGATCCAGACACCTTCCTACTTGAATTTGACATCTTGTGCAGGAGCTACAACTATGTGCAATATGCCCATAAATTAAAACTCTTTCCTACCACCCTCAAATAATTTGCATTAAGATGGTTCATGGGGTTGGGAGAATCTAGTATTAGGTCTTGGGAATCCATGAAAGAAATATTTCTCAAGAAATACCAAGACTATTGCAAGACTAAAGAGTCTCGTAATGACATATTTAAAGTCCAACATTTAGAAGCTGAGACCCTTGAAGAATATATGGAAATATTTGGTTATATCTCCTAGAAGTCAAAATACCATGACCTCCCAGAGGATGCAGTTAGGGCTCTTTTCCTTTTGGGAATTTCAGAAGAATATTTAGAGATACTTAACTTGATTGCATGAGGTGATATTTCTCATAAACCATTTGTTGAAGTATGTGAAATGTGTAAAAACTACTCAAGGAGTAGAGCTAAAACAGGAAAGAATGTTCGGGACCCTTACAATAGAAGCTTAAAACCAGTTAGTTCATGTGGTATTACAAGAGAAGAGATAGGGAACCTTCTAGAAAACTCTAAGACAGACATCCTAAGCATAATAGGTTCCCAGTTGGATACTCTTAAACTCAAAAATAAACAGGAGGAGGAAAATGCAGCAATGAACATATATTGCCCAAGATGCAGAAGGAAGCATTCCTCAAGGGAATGCCCATTAGATAACATTTCAGTTTGTGGCTTCTGTACAGAAGACCATTAAACTGAGAAATGTCCATCCTTGCCCGGTTTATTAGCCATCTATATGATTGGAGATTCTGGGGAGTCTTCTTATACACCTAGGAGGCCATGGAAGCCTAGGAATCATCCCACATACCCAAATCTACAATCCCAAGTTCCACCCTATTATCAACAACAACAACAGTGGAACCCACCAGGTTGGAAAAATTGGTCTACTCAATACCAACATATTTGGCTACAAGGATGGAGAGGAGGACACAATCTAGGAAACCCTCAAGCTCCACCTATCCCTATTTATAGCCATCCTTATCCTCAGTTCTCATCAAACACTCCACAGCTTCTGCCAGGTTTTGTTCCACCACCTTTACCTCCTATCCCACAACAACAACCACTACAATTTCAAAATGCAAGCTCCCCAAAACTGACACTATTACCGGTACAGCCAGTGTCGAATCCCAATAATAAGCCTCCTCAACCTCTTAACAATGTTGAGATGCAGGCCTTCCCGACATATGTCATTACTCCTATTCCATTACAAGAAATTCAACTAAGATTGGTAAAATTTCTAGATAGGCAGAGACCTTCAGTAGTCATCTAGGAAGAAGAAGAAGAAGAAATCACCCAACAACCCATGGATGACACTATGTGGGAAGATGTTATTATCCTGAAGAATCAAGAACCCAAGCTTCCCCAAAATGAACCTTCACAAATTACGAAGGTCCCTCCTTATCTAGACCAATTGGTGATCAAGAAACCTACCACCCGACCGGAATTTGACATTTTGAATGAATTGAAAAATATTTGTGTCAAGATTCCTCTGCTTCAAGCCATTAAATACATTCCAATCTATAGTAAGGTAGTCAAAGAATTGTGTATTAAGAAGCCAGGTAGGAAGCAAAATGACCCCCTTACAATACATTTGGTAGGAGGAATCTCTGAGTACATATCAGAGCAGCCAAAGCTAGCAAAGTATGGGAATCCAGGAAACCTCGTAGTGACCATAACCATTAAGGAGGTCTCCATCGGAAACACTCTCATAGACCTAGGGGCATCCATCAATGTCATGACCGCTACTACCTTGGAACAATTACAGTTACAACCTCTTCTTCGGCCTACGCCAACCATTTTGGAATTAGCAGATAAGACTAGGGTTATACCTGAAGGGAAGTTAGATGATGTCATGGCTACTTTAGCCTCATGGGAGTACCTAGTATATTTTCTTGTCATTAATTCAAAGGATCCTTCCCGAGGCCATCCCGTTATTTTGGGAAGACCTTGGCTAGCCACAACCAATGCATTTATTGGTTGTAGAGAAGGAGAAATGACCATCTCAAATGATCTCTCTATCCAGAAGCTCACCATTTACCCTCCAGCTCAACCTATTATGGAAAATATATGGTGGCTTGAATGTCCATATGAGAACGAAGACTGGGAAGAACCCATATTGCCTAGTGACCATGTAAGGGCACTTCGGGAGCATACACCAGAAAATGTGCTAAACCAATTCATTTATGCAATTACATGTGTGGATTTTCCACAGTATTTTCCCCAATTTGCGTACATGTTTGAGGAATAATTTCAAGAACAATTCGATCCATCTGTTTTGTCTTCGACAGCTTTTGTTTTCGAAATTGATGAGTTTTCCATGTCTTATACTATGCCCTATGAGATTAGTACAAGGAAATTGTTACATATAAACTCTGGGCTAGATATAGACCAACAGAAACAATTAGTAGATATCCTTCAAGAACAATCATGAGCATTTTCCTGTGAATACACTGACATGAAGGGTATACACCCTGACACATGCATCCATCATATATACACCCAGGGGGAAGTAACACCTGTTAGGAAACCCCAGAGAAGGATGAACCCAACACTTAAAGACATAGTCAAGGAGGAAATCCAAAAGTTGTTAAATGTCAAGTTTATCTATCCAATCTCTGACAGTAATTGGGTATCCCTGCTTGTAGTGGTTCCAAAGAAAGTGATCGGGAAATGGAGAATTTGTGTTGATTTTCGAGAACTCAATAAGGCCACTCTGAAAGACTACTTTCCTCTTCCTTTCATTGACCAAGTTCTAGATACCTTGTCTGGAAAAAAGTATTTTTCCTTTCTAGATGGGTACATCGGGTACAACTAGATTCTTATAGCACCTGACGAATAGGACAACACTACCTTTACCTGTACTTGGGGCACCTATGCCTATAGGGTCTTACCATTTGGATTGTGTAATGTTCCTGCCACATTTCAATGAGAAGTATTAGGGATATTTTACGATCTTATTCATGATTGTGTGGAGATATACATGGATGACTTCACAGTTTATGGAAACACTTACCAGGAAGCCTTAGATAACTTAGAAAAAGTCCTCATCAGATGCCAAGAAATGAACCTATCCTTAATTCATGAAAAATGAAAAATGTTGTTAACTTAAGGAGTGGTTCTAAAACATCATGTTTCATCTGAAGGAATAAAAGTCGATCCTGCAAAGATTGAGGTCATTATTAGACTTCCACCCCCCAAGACTCAGAAGGAGGTGAGAATGTTTCTTGGACATGCTGGATATTACCAGTGGTTTATTGAAAATTTTACAAAGATTGTTGCACCTATGTTTGGATTATTGATAAAAGATGTTGATTTTGTTTGGACTGAGCAGTGTCAAACTGCCTTCGAAACCCTGAAAGATAAGTTGTCTGTGGCACCAGTTCTTAGAGGGCCCAATTGGACTCTCCCATTTCATATATCCATCGATGCCTCTGACACTACAATCGGAGGGGTATTAGGGAAGAAAGAGGACCAACAGTCCTATGCCATTTATTTTATAAGCAAGAACTTGTCCCCTGCCAAGTTAAACTACACAGTCACTGAGAAAGAGTTATTGGCAGTTGTTCATGGTATTAACAAGTTTCGTCATTACATTAAAGGTTATGAAGTATTTGTACACACTGATCATTCCTCCATTAGGTTTCTCATGAACAAACCTATAACTAATGGCCAAGTGACTATGTGGCTCTTTTTATTGCAATAATTTAATATTATTGTGCTTGATCGACCCGGAAAGGATAATGTAGTAGCTAACTTTCTTTCCCGAATAAACAATGAGGATGATGATATCCCTGTAGATGATAGTTTCCCAGATGAGCACCTCTTTGCCCTCTCTATCAATACCCCATGGTTTGAGGATATGGAAAACTATTTGGCCACTAGGAAGTTACCATCTCATTTGTCACCTCATGAAAAGCAGAAAATTATTACACAAAGTGCTAATTACTCTTGGTTTGGTCATGATCTTTTTCACACAGGTCCTGATTTGATTATTCGTAGATGTGTTTGAGAGGATGGGGTACTTGATATACTATGAAGTTTTCATGATGGACCATGTGGTGGCCATTTGTCTGACAAACGTATAACATATAAGGTGTTACATTCAAGTTACTATTGGCCTAGCATTTTCAAAGATCTTGCCAAGTATGTGAGAAGTTGTGATAGTTTCCAAAGGTTAGGAAGACCTACATCATCTGATGAAATGCCTTTGAAGGCCTAAGTTATGATATAACCCTTTGAAAAATGGCCCCTCAACTTTGTAGGACCAATTTCACCCATGTCCCGTAGGAAGAACTATATTTTTGTTTGTACAAACTATGTCACCAAATGGGTAGAGGAAAAATCCCTATTTAGGGCCATAAAGAAGTCTATTGTCGAATTCATATATGAAGACATCTTTACCCGCTTCGGTGTCCCTCATGAAATTGTTACCGACCAAGGCACTCAATTCACTTCCAAGATGATGAAAGAGCTAATAGAGAAATATGGGATTAAACATTGTAAATATTCTCCATACCACCCACAAGCCAATGGTCAGGTAGAATCCACAAACAAATTTATGGAAGCCATCTTGACCAAGACTATTCAGTTACATCACCGAGATTGGGCTGATAGGCTCCCAGAGGATTTGTGGGCATACCGAACTACTTGGAGAAATACCACAGGGCATACCACTTATGAGCTAGTGTACAGGAAACAAGTACTTTTACCAATAGAATTATAGGTAAGGACCTTCCATATTGCCGCAGAGATAGGATTGAACCTGGATGAGGCTCAAAAGCAACGATCCCTACAACTAAATGAGTTGGATGAAATCAGGGAAGATGCCATCCAACTGACGATATTAGTCCAAAACCAGAGGAGCAAGTGGCATGACAAGTTTATTAAAAAGAAACACTTCCAGCCTGGTGATTGGGCCATGTTGTTTGATTCCCTATTCAAAAACTTTAAAGGAAAACTTACCACCCATTGATTGGGCCCTTACGAGGTAGACACTGTATATGCCAATGGAGCTGTAAAAATTAAAACAATTGACGATGGACATGTCTCCTTTGTGGTAAATGGACACCGACATAAATTTTATCATAAGCCCATTTCTAGAGAAGATTTTCTATAGGTCATGTCAACTGAAAAGGCATTGGCCTTAGTAGATGGGGAAGTCCCCCCTTGTTCTTGAATTTTTTTTTAAAGATTTCCTATTGTATATATGTAAATAGTTTTTGTTAATAAGGCAATTCTAAGAGGTTTTTGTAAGTATTTATTTCACCAGCAGTACACAGTTTCAAGATCTTTCTTCACAACATTGTTATACTTGAATTTTGTGTCTACTAAATCATCAAATGCATGGTGACTTACTGTAATTAGCCGTGTTTTTGCAAAATTATCATTTTTAAGGCATTCTAAAGAAGTTTCTCTTGAAACTCTTCACCACTGTATAAGAAAGTGATACCATAACTATCAAGCCTAGAGGTCTTTCGTACAGTTTTTCCAAGAAAACCGAGTAAATAAGGCAAGTATATTTATCAAAGAGTAACAGGGAGGTCTCATTAGCAGTTAGTCATGGAAACATCATAATAATTACAAAATAAGAAAGTGAGTTGAGCCTAGAGATACCTTTCCGTTCTTTCTTGATGGTACCATCCACTACACACTAAATAGCTTGATTACATCATATATTTAGATAGGCCACGTCCAATTAAGTACCCCTTACATCAGGACAACCAATAATAATATAATGAAAAGTCATCCTCTAACATAAATACCATCCCAATTGAAAAGAAAAAAAGAAAGAAAAGTTGTTTTCAGAGTTGTCCCCCCATCTTCTTGCATAAGCAATCTTATATTAAAATCTTAAAAGATGGAGGACTAGTCTCTGAGGGTTTAAGAGGCTAACTCATCAGGATACTGAATAGGTCTGTTGGCAGCAGGTACCGGCCTATGGTATGACTAGGTAAACCCACTGGAGTACTGAACATGCTTGCTGGAAGCGGGGCATTCTACCTAGCGAGGATGGTAATCTGACAAAAATAAATAATAAATGTAAACTTGTCCCGATGTACGACATTACTTGCAAACTAAGATGACATGAAGTATGTGTGGTTAAGATAAAGTTAATGAACTCTATACACTTTCCATTGGGAAATAACTTTAAGACTATATTGAAACTTTCTTGCCTACCTCTTCTTATCTATATATAGGATCTCTTATCCTATAGGTGGGGCCATCTCCTAACTATCTTGTTAGACCAATCTGTGAAATTTCATCTTTACACTTGACATACTGTAAATCTTCGGATATTGGGGGATACTGACTAGTTTCCTATACTTTTGATTGTGAGGTGTCACAATACTTAGGTGTGGGGG
>ML776730.1:1371279-1391926 GCA_009831015.1 Picea engelmannii
TGATAACGGAATTGTAATGCTTGTTGTTAAGGACGAACTTATATGTTGAAATGTTCTTGAATTAAGCTCAATAGAATTATTCTGAGTTAGTAAAGGAAGGGTGTTGTTCTTAAATTTAATGTGGTACCGGGTTGGTAAACTTTTCGTGGGCTTGGTCTGTTTGTGTCGGGCGGGATGTGGACACCTCCATGTACCTCAGATTAGTCGCCAACCCTGAGACCTTAAATGGTTAAAATCGAACCTGGGCTTGAGCGTTGCTTATGTGTCTTGGAGGTCCTAACCATTGCAGGGTAGGACGGTGGGTAGTCCGTTCTACTTATCGTCGTGTGATCGTCGATATGCATGCAGTTACTTGTCATGCGTCATGGTTGTCTTTTTATGTTCATCGCGTTTGCGTCTTGTTGGTCGTCGAGTGGCGACGTAGAGTCTAGAGTGTCTGTTACTTCTACACGCGCGCACACACCTAAAACAAAAAAATTGCACTTGTTATCAGAGATGTTGTCGTAACAAGGGGGGTTGTTACAACAACGTACACATGAAATACAACATTCAATGCAGGAGGTGTCACATTGCACTCTTCATTTTACATGCCCTTTAACAAATCAAAACACCTTCCCCTAAGAAATGAAAAGTTGGATACATTCACAAAATACCATGAATAACTTTTTATTGTGCTAATTGATGAGACATCCCTTGTTGTCTCAACATTATTGTAACAAATTGACAAACAACTGCAAAAAATCAAACATAGCCTAACAAAATATTTTGGAAATGTTGATATAATATTCGGTGGGGACTTGTATCAAGCACAACATTGTCAAGGATTCTCTAATCTTTGAAAATTCAATGCTAAACAAGGAAAATTTATTATAAAATTTTTCACAATAAAAAGTTAAATGTTGTGAGTTGCACATGCCAATGTGTCAAAGAGACAAATATTTTATCACAATTTTGAACAAAATGAGATTGAATGAGCAATCTAATGATGACATAAATTACATTAACCAACAATGTTATATATTACAACCAATAGATCCTTTGTTTCCATACTTATTTTATAGAAACAAAGATGTGCAAAGACATAATGAGAAAATGCTTGCACAGGTAGATGAAGAATTGATAACTCTTGAGTCATTTGATGAAGTTGAAAACGATGAAAAAAAATTCCATCTTATGAGAAGAAAACTACCTTTCCATCAAAAATACTAGTCAAGAGAAATCTCCTAGTTGAGCTATATTCTAGAAACTATACCATAGAATATGGCCTTGTCGATGGTGTTGATGGAGCATTGAAGGATTGTTCAAAGGAAAGAAATGAATTCAATATCATTTGGATAGAATTTCCTAATCCAATTGTCAAAAATTTCCAAAGATCAAAGTTCCATGAACTATATTACATAAATATTTCACCAAGTTGAAAATCAATATTTCACATTAAAAATCCATTTATATGCACTAGAGGAAAGGATTAATGCACAATACAAAAACAATTCTCAATAAAAATTTCTTGCGCTAGAACAATACATAGAGGCAAAGGATTGATTTTAGATAATATTTCATTTGATCCAAGCAAAATTAGAACACATGGATTAGTATACACATATTTATCATAAGTGAAAACAATGAATTCATTGTTTCTAATTCAAAAACTAACATAGGGAAACTTTTATGTCAACAAAAAAGTGACAACAGAGATGGAATGACTATTTGCACATCAATCATGGAAATTAGACTATGTGCAAACTTCTATCACATGTTCAAATGGAATTTCAATTGTAAATTTAAACACACATAGTATACATGAAAACCTTGATGACATTTTACAAGATGAAGACCTTATAAACAATATGATCCTATGTTTTTCAAGAAACACGAAAAAAATATCCACCAAGTGAAAACAAATTTTCCAAATTCAATTTTAATGAAACATACTTTATTCATGGTGTCCTTTCTTGTATACAAAGAACCATAGACATAATTTCAACCAAAAACTTTTGAAATAACAAATTTGGACTTGTTATGTCGGAGCTATATGTGCAACAACATGTTTTCATAATCAACACATATGTTGCTCCATTTACATTTGCCTCAACAATCATTGAAACAATTTCAATTATCAAAATGCAAATGCTTTATAGTCATTGTATCTTGGTAATCATTTGGGATTTTAATATTGATATTCATGAAAATAGTCAAAGAAGAAAACAATTAATAGACTATATGAACTCACAACAATTGCAAGAGTTAACAAACAAATCTATTCATAAAACATAAAGCCAAATTAGCCACATATGGACAAACTTGGATTCTAACAATCATGAAGGAAGTACATTAGATGCGTATTGGATTGAACTTGGTGCAATTCATGATTTGTTGCATTTAAATTGAATTATGCTTCAAAAAGTTCACCTCATAAGTATTCATAGAATTTTTCACAAATTTGAGTTTTAATCATTGTGAAATCAGTATATCAGATGAAAATTTAATTGGCCATGATGTGATTCATGCTTTGTTACATCTAACTGGAATTATAAATCCATGACTTGGCTTCATGAGTATTCATATTTCAAAATTGCAAAGGTCAAATACAATTAAAAATTCTTGTTTTAACCATATGTGCCTTGACTCTTCTCATTTGTTCTTCTTTTTCAAATATACTGATTTTGTTTTATGCTACACTGAAAACCTATGTAAAACGAATAATGCAACATATGTTTTATTTGAAATTGGTCAATATCTACTCACTATGATAGTTGGATTATTTTTATTATGGATGGTAACTATTATAAACTATGTTTGAAATTAGTTACATTAACACAAATGATCAATGTTAATTTTCTTTCTAGATTCTACAACAAGTTGTTTAGATTGTAGTTAATATTTTTTAGATTATCTTGATTAATATACTCTTTATGATTATTTTGTTTTGAATTTCATTTTGTTCATTTTTTCAAGCGCAATTCAACAACAAAACTAAAATATGATACAATAGTATACTTAGTATGAGCTAAACATGTGACTTATAGGAACAAAATTTGTATACATAGGATAACACTTCATGCCAAATCCAATTGTACCATGCCCAACCGACAACCATCCAAATTGATCTTATAGATACTATAATTATCAATGCATATTACAAAATCATTTAAATACTTATTTGTCAATAACCTAAAAATGTTCATCATGTTTGGTGGTTCTTTAAAGTAATCAATGTTCTATGAATTATACCATAGGTGCAGAAATCACCTTCATACCATTTACAATAGCTTGTTTATGATGATAGACAGACATATGTCAACATACTTTCCCATCAATATCCTTGACAATGCAATTGGGTTCCAACATTATCCCTTCATGTCATATGGCAGTTAGGCCATATCTTGCAAGTTTTGTCACAAATGTGAAAATGTCTTCCAAGGTCTCTTGGAAATCCACAACTATTGCATGAACTAACAAGAGGCATTTTTGTCCATGTCCCTCTTTTAGAAATTTTCTAAGAATCATTTGGATCTTCATGTATTTTTATACAAAAGGAAAGATATATAAAAAATAGGAAACATTGACCTACTAACAATATTCTATGTTGTATACTAGTTATACTTCTCAACAATACATCTTGAGCAAACTATCTCTGAATTTTGAAAGAAAAATAAATTTTGATTAAACATGCAGAATAATTTCATGTCCACGAAATACAAAAAACATTAATGTTGAGTTGCAAAACCCAAGGATGGTTTTGATATTTACAACTTAGAATGTAGTTACTTTAGACAATAATGTATTTTTTCCAAAGATAGAAATGACTTTAGACAATAATGTATTTTTTCTAGCTATAATCTTGTTGTTCCATTACTTATTGCTAAATATTTTGATTCCTCATATTATTGTTCATCTGGTATATTGCATGTGGTATCAGATCTCCTTCCTGGGAAGAAACTATGGGGTAAATTATTTTTCAGGGTAGAGACGTATTCTGGAATATTTAATCTATAGAGACCAGTCGTTCTACACATAAACCCGTGGTTGGGGACTCATACACGTGAGAACTACAAGTGGTACTCAAGTGCACATTGTTGACCACCCTTGTAACCACTGTTGGTACCCCTTCGACTGGTAGTGCATCAGACAACACCTATATACAGATCATCCTAGATATCCTGAAGCCCTTTGTAGATAAACCAATCGGCCACCTGACTGCTATAGTTCAACTGAAAACAACACTCGGGAAGATACTCTCTAGTACTTACGTAGTTGGGTAGTACGACTAAGGGCACAATCTATCCTTCTTAGTTGGTGACTTGAGATATTGGGCTGAGTGTTATTGTTGGACCCCACACGTATATCAGAGAGCTATAACACAGGGAAAACCCTTGTCTATAGAAACCTTGAATATCCTAACCCTTGGGACAGAAACAACAACAAAATATACAAGATCTATTGCGAGGCAATTGTATCTCCTACATTATAGTTGAAAAATTCCTACACATTTCTTCTTGTTAAGTAGTGGTACCCTTGATTTTTAAGTCATTTTTTTTAGGTGGACCCAACCCTTTTCGGGATGTCCTTATTTTATACCTATCCCAATGCATTACTCTCTTTGCCTTGATCACCCGAGTACCTATCAATTTTAGGCCCATATTTTTGTCTTGACACCTCCTCTGCTACTTAAGCCTCCACCATGCCTACCACTCGCTCTCAGTCCCAAGAAACCTTGGAGGATAAGGTGTCCAACCTAGAACAACAAATGGCCTCCATCAACACCACCTTATAAGTTGTCCCTGACAAACAATCCCAAGCTTTGGAGCAACTCCTCAAGGGTAAGAATGTTGAGCCCACTCCTAAGGACCCTCAATCTTCCAATTATGAGTATACTCACTCATCCCACTCTGCTTGGGTTTCTCCACCCTCTTGGAATAAAGTTCCCAAAGTTGACATGCATAAATTTGATGGGTACAACCCCACCAGATGGGTTTCTCAAATGGAACAATACTTCTCCCTTCATGATATTCAGGATGATGAGACAAAAATCCATGTAGGGGTTTTTTACTTGGATCAAGAATCCTGGAAGTGGTGGCAATTCCATAAGAAATGTTATATAGACATTGAATATCAAGGGATACAACAAATATAGGCTAGTTATGGTGTTGATTTATAGTGGTAGCACCCATAATTTTATTCATCACGTGCTTGTTGAAGAGACCCATTGCTTTGTCCGCCATGTTTCTAATTTTCTAATTTTCATCGCTAATGGTGGTATGATGAAGTGTGGGGGGCATTCTAAGAATATAAAACTCCAAATGGGTGATTGTCATCTGAAAACCCACTTATTCTATATTTCCATGGGAAGTTGTGATATAGTTTTGGTTGTGGAATCCCTTCGCACTCTGGGAGAAATCACAATGGATTATCAAGATTTATATATGAGCTTCACCCAAGAGTCTCACTTTTATACCCTCCAATGTCTCCAAGCGGGCTCTCCTGAAATCATTGGTTCTCACAGGATGGAAAAATTGTTGAAGAAAGGCCACCATGGTGTGATTTCTCAATTGCATGCCATCCAAGTCACTGATGAGGCCTCTCCAATAGTCCTTCCTATCCTGTAAGTAATCTTGGACAGGTACCCCAATGTATTTGAATTTCCAATGGATTTACCTCCTTCCAGGGGTGAGCATGATCATAGCATCCCTCTCCTTTCATGTAGTCAACCCCAAATGTACGTCCCTACAAGTATCCATTTTCTCAAAAAAATGAAATAAAAAATATGGTACAGGAATTACTGGAGGCGGGGGTAATTATCCCTAGTACTAGCCCCTATTCTTCTTTTATGATGATGGTCTTAAATAAAGAAGGTAATTGGTGCATATGTCCTGATTTGTGTGCCTTAAATAAATTGACCATCAAAGATAAGTTTCCCATTCCTGTCATTGATGATCTGTTGGATGAACTCCAAGGTGTTTGTGTCTTCACCAAATTAGACCTACTCTCTGGTTATCACCAGATCTAGATAAATGAGGTATATATTCCGAAGACTACTTTTAGAACTCATGAAGGACATTATGAATGCTTGGTCATTCATTTTGGCCTTTGCAATGCCCCATCCACCTTCCAAAGTCTCATGAACAAAATATTGAAACCTTACCTTCATTAGTTTGTCCTGGTTTTCTTTGATCACATCCTCATCTACAACCACACTTGGGATAACCACCCTCTGCATGTGGAAAAATTTCTTCATTTTCTACATCACAACCAACTGTTCTTCAAAAATACCAAATTTTCCTCTAGAACCAACGAAGTGGAATACTTGGTGTTATCACTCTCTAAATTTTCTTGGCTGCAACATAAAATCTCAGAGGTAACCACAAACCTACTTTCAGAGTGGAATTTAGCCTTATGCCAGTCCAGAGAGGGTTGTCTCTTAAGAGTTTTTCAATCAATACAATGGCTATTTTCTATGAGAATAAAAAGAGTATGAAACGGTTAGTAGGGTTGAGAAGAACATCTATTGGGCATGGAGTCATAAGGAAAATCAATTCAAGGTTTTCAGAACTTGGTAGAAAATTTTTAATCTCAAAGGAAAGACAACCAACTATTGCTAGACATAAAATATTAAAATATGGATAGATGAAAAAGGAAACATTCAAAGTCACACAAAGCATTTGGCTTAGATGAATTATGCATAAACTTATCAATCTAAAAATGAATATTTGAAACAAGATATATACAAACAATATCAGAATGATTTATGCATCAACAATTTCTCATTCAAACATAGAAGAATATAGTTAATGATAACAAAGAAAGAAAGCACATACACTAGGAACACTGACGACAATAACTAAACAAAGAAATATTTGAGCAAAATCTTCAAACACTTGTTTGCAACCCTTTCATTAATATTCATAAAATATTACAAAACCAACGATCTTCTTACTCAAGTCTTGAACCCTTCTATTGTATTTTTCATTACAATAAATATAATTACACTTCATATTGATTCCATTAAGTGGAAATAGTTATTTTTTCTTACCCAAAAAGAAGTTACAAATGATAAACTACTTTATTAACAAGTTTTCAACTAAATTGCCACGAGTTCCTACAATTTAAGGTTTTAGTTTCTGACGAACTTATACGCCCTAATACATTTATGTTACATATATTTAATGGAAAAATGGTTGTATTATCTAATATTGGTGCTGACATATCAAAATCATCCCATCTGACAACTGAAAATACTCATTTATGTGATGACTAGTGATTTCACAACAACCATAAACTTTTTCTTCGAAATCTCGGTTTGAGCAGTTTCGCAGCAAAAATTGTTGCGAAATCTTTGTTTTCATTTGATGGTGCTGAAAACTACTTCAGAATTGATCCAAACCGATTATATAACTTCACAAAACAAAAAATAACATGACTTACACTGAGTTCTATCAAATTATTCCATTGCAAACTGGGCCAGTAAGTCCATATTCCTTTTTTCCATTTGTTCCTTTATCAGTATGTCCTTTTTCTTCAATAACCTATTACGCTTGTATATATTTTTCACTTGTTTGTGTAGGGGTAAATACCTCTTGACCATTAATTTTCCTTTCTCCAAATATTCTTCACACATGTCCAAATGTTCTGCTATCCATTCTTTCATTTTCTTGTTTTCTTCCCTTAGTTTTACAATTTCAACCCGAGCCTCCTTCAACTATTTCTTTAATATTTTAGCTATAATGTCTTATTTTTCTAGAGGAGGTTGAACCTCAACCACTTCTTAAACAACACAATGAACATGTGTCTCATATTTGGTCTTTTCAACATGGATATTCTTTCTTACTGATGATCTAGTTACAGGCCTGCCAATATTTTCTTTATCAAGTACTTCTGGATTAAACCTCAATTTTTTGCATGATGTAGGATTTTATTCTACAACATAATTAGTTTCAAGAGAGGGAAATGTTTCATCTGCAGGAATTTCATCTGCAGGAATTTCACCTACAAGATTTTCATATATAAGATTTTATTTCTTTGTTGCAGACCTAGTGAATGGTTTCTTGGGTTTCGTCACTTTTACTTCTTTAGGATAGAAAATGATTTTTTTACCTTTTACCTTTCTTCTTTTACTTTCAAGGGTCTCCTCAATGTCTATAGTTGTTTCAACACCTTGGAAATGATTTTAACCCACTTTTATGGATCCTTTTCTAAGAGAGATATCGGTTACAGTCTCAGAGGTTTCAATCACAATAAGTCGTTCTTTGTCATCTCCTCTTTTCCTTTTCAAACCACTAGAGACTACTTTAGTACTTGTATAAGGAGTATTTCCTTTGGATGTTGTGGAACTAGTAGTTTCTGCACAAAATCCTGATGCAGCCAAAAAATAATTCTATTCTCTCTTTGATTTCTTAAGTTCTTCAAATACCAACAATTTAATGAGACTGAAATGGAACAAACTCTACTCAACTTGATTAGATTTAGCTTGTATTTTGTCAGTCATTTTCCCCGAGCTTCTAGAAATATAATAAAGGAGGTTTAGGGATTTCTTACCTGTAAATTGCATGAGAAATTTGATATGGTACATGTATACCTTGTTGAAACTCCCTTCACATGTGAAGTATCTTTGTATTACCCTCAACAACTTATCATAGTGTTCTAGCATGTAGCTCCTACGCACTCCTTTTGATACGTTCTCATTTTGAAATTATGCTTTGAAATAGTCATTGTAATAGGAGGAATCTGAAGGTGTTCCCTTAAACCACCTCTCACCTTGCATGGGTATCCCTGTTGATGAGGAGATTTTCTATTCAATGACTTGAATCTCCAGTGATCCAACCTTTGTTTTAATCCCATCAAAATTTAGGGAAAATTTCTTAGCCACCTCCATGTGTCCTCTCTGTAGATTTTCACAAAATGTGAGGCATCCTACTATCTGTACGGATTCTCTGAAAATAGGATTTGAGTCCAGTAATTGCAAACCTTGGGGTTTGAATATCATTATGTCACCTCCCTTGTGCACTTTCTTCTTCTTGTTGTTTTGATCCATGGTTGTTTGTGAAGAGTACCAAAATGATGGTGGGTGTAGAGGGTATCAAATCTTAAACAATATGCAGGGGAAACCTGGTGTATTAGGGTTTATTTGGAAGATTGAGCTACAAGGTTTTAGTAGCATGGATTTTTCTTCGAATGAGATGGTACAACTTTGATAGGATATCAGGGTATTAGAACCCGAGGAATATGAAACAAAAAATGGAGTTTAAATGGTGTCCAATGATCTAGAAGGCCTTTTGGAATTAGCATTAGTTTGAGCTAATCCAATGATTTCATAGGAGACAGGCAATTTCGCAGTGCGTGTAGTTTCACAACGACTGTAAGGAATTTCACAACAAGTTAAAAATTCAATATTTTAAAAGAGGAAACTCCACATGACTTATAAAACTTGATTTACAAAAATTGTACCAACTTTCACGACCTCATTCCCATGATTTCCTGACCATTATGGAAATATTTAAAGTGATTTGACATGATGGCTCGGTGGTTGCAAAAATCTAGGAGATTTTGCAGCGCATTTGAAACTGATTGGTTACACATTTTGAAAAGGAACAAAATGGATTGGGAAAGCTATGAAACTTTTAGAACACATGTAAACTTGCTCACATGACCTTATTATGACATGAAACTCACCCTATCTAATGATGACATATGATCATGTAACAAACTGAATTGACCTTGGGACAAGACTGACCACTTTAACTATGACTTGGAATGAAACTATAAGCCCCTAGACATGACTCAATGTAAACCAACATGACTCATAAGTGAATGAACTCAAAAACTATTGTCATGGAACACTGATCCTAGGAACTTGGCACATGGTTTTTGAGAAGCCAATACATGACCACATGACTCAATCAACAAAACCAATTGTTTTGAATTTGTAAATTAATACCCCCTTGTTATCAAACTAATTGGTAAGTGAGGACACAAACAAATCTCCCTAGTTTCACCCCGAAACTAGAACAAAACAAGACAGAATATAAAACTTTCCCTAAGTTTTAATTATCAAGCATACTAACTAACAAGAGATAAATGACATACCTTTTAAACGTTGTTTGTCCTTGCTAGTGTCATCCTCGCTTTGTTCCAAGGATTATGGGATGTTGAACCTGTAAAAAGACACGAGAAAACAAAGTGAAAGAAACAAAGTATGCTCAACAAAATCTATGTATGTGATCAAAGAGTCATAAAATAAAATAAGAACAATTTTATGGGAAATAAATATATTGCATTATTAGATATATGAAAAGGATAATACAACCAATGCCTTGATGTTGTAAGGTCCCTTCCAACAGTTCCTTGCTTCCCACACACATCTTTCTCCATGGATTCCAAAACCAATAATCTATCTTGACAAAGAAAATCCCAAAGCTACAAAAATTACTCAAGATCACACCAAAATCTAGCCAACTTTACCAAGATAATTTCCCAAGATACCAAAAAAAATCCTCTCCATGAGAGCTCCTCTCCTTTTATAATCTGAAGAGGATAAGGTGAGGAGGTTAGGATGATCCCACTAAATCAGAAAATAAATTAATATCCAAACCAATCGGAGGCCACCTCACCAGAGAAGCTTCTCCTTCTAGAAGCATCGAGAAGATGCTCATTTTTCTCATGTATGGAAATCATCGTACCCCTATAACTAAGTAGAGTGTGATGAAATTGTAGGCCAAGTTTAGTACAACAAGTGATGATCTAGGATCGTTGCACCCCTAACATTAGGTAGGGTGCGACGATCCTCCTTAATAGGGTTTTTACAAAGGAAAAGACAAATTCTTCTCTCAGACAAAGTTCTTATCCCTTATTCTTCAAGAATTTAGGCCACTGATCCTTCTAAAGAGAAAGGATAGGTTTACATCATTAATGGTCATAGGGGTGATGGAAATAATGTGTAACACACCTAACACTTTGGATACATTGTGGGTCAAGAAGGGGTAAAAGTGGACCCAAAAAATATACAAGCTATGCAGGAGTGGTCATGACCCATGAATTAAAAGAACTTAGGGGGTTTTCTCTGTCTCACAGCATATTAGAGGAAAATTTTCCACCATTATGGAAATATTTCTAAGACCTTGACCGACCTTCTTAAGAAGAATGAATTTCATTGGACACTTGTTGTTGAGAAATCCTTCATATATTTAAATAGGGCCATGTGCACTACTCCTATCCTAGCTGCTCCAGACTTCAACAAAAACCTTTGTGGTGGAATCATATGCTTTTGACACTAGTCTAGGTGTAGTTCTCACACAATATGGTTGACATGTGGCCTTTACTAGCAAAGCATTGAGTGGCTGCAATCTAGGAAGATCTACATATGAAAAACAAATGATGGCCATTCTCCATGTGGTGCACACACAGAAGACATATATTTTGGGGCATCATTTTCATATCAAAATTGATCACCATAGTCTGAAGTATTTCTTGGAGCAACGATTATCCTTCACAGAACAAAACAATTGGCTAACCAAAATGTTGGGTTATGATTATGAAATCATATATAAAAAGGGAAAAGATAATATAGTAGCAGATGCATTGTCTAGGAAACATGAGGAGGAAGGATCCCTCTTTTTCTTATCCTTACTGGTCCCTGATTAGATTGAAGAAGTATGCCAAGAGTGGCTAAATCAACTAACTCTCTCCTAGTTAATTCAACGCCTTCAGGATGACCCTGATACTCCCATCGGCTACACTTGGCAGGACAATATTCTCAGATATAAGGATCACCTAGTTCTATTGCCCTCATTGACACTCAAGTCGATTCTCTTAAATGAGTTGCACTCATCAGCTATTGAAAGTCATTCTGGATTCCAAAATACCTATGCTTGTGCCCGTTGTTCTTTTTTCTGTGTAGGCATGAAGAAGGATATCCTTGACTTTGTCACCGAATGTGAAGTGTTCCAATGTAATAAAGGTGAAACTATCAAGTATCTATGAGCTCTCCAACCCCTACCCATTCCAACTTCTATGTGGAAATACATCTCCATGGAATTTATCGTGGACCTTCCTAAAGCTGGGAACAATTCAATCGTCATGGTGGTGATTGATCACCTCTTGAAGTATGCTCATTTTTGTGCCTTACCCCAGCCTTTCACACTGGCACTAGTAGAACATATTTTCCTTGATCATATTTTCAAGTTACATGGCATTCCCACCTCTATTGTATCTGATTGTGACCCAAATTTCACCAACACATTTTGGCAAGAGCTATTTAAATTACAGAGCACCCAACTGAACATGAGCACAAACTATCACCCTAGTCATAAGGATAGACAGAAGTAGTCAAAAAATGTTTGGAAACTTACTTGAGGTGTTTTAATTTATACAAAAGAAACCAATGGGTGCAATGGATCCCCTTGGCCGAATGGTGGTACAATATGTCCTATCATATGAACACTAAAATGACCCCATATGAAGCAATGTATGGTCAACTCCCACCTACAGTCACTACTTATGTTCCAGGAACATAAAAGTTCCAATATATTGATACAATGTTTCAAGGTCAAAAAATCACCCTAGAGGCTCTAAAGGATAAGCTCCACATGGACCAAAATATCATGAAGCAACATGCAGACCAACATCGTTCACAAAGGATTTTTTAAGGAAGGTGATAAGGTGTTTCTCAGGCTCCAACCTTACAAACAAACATCTCTCAAATCCCAGGGACATCACGAGATATCACCCAAGTTTTATGGGCCCTACCATATCATCAAGCATATTGGATAAGTGGCCTACAAATTGGCCCTTCCAGCTACTTCCAAAATCCATTCGATGTTCCATGTTTCCTATTTGAAGAAAGTGGTCAGAAAAAATTGCAAGGTTCAAACCATCCTTCCAGAATTAGATGAAGAAGGATCCCTTTGGCTCCAACTAGAAGAAGTACTCAATTTTCGTGAACATCAATTGCATGGTAGAACTATCAAGGAAGTGTTGATCAAATGGAAGGACACCTCACCAGAGGATGTGACTTGGGAACCAACAACCATACTCTAGAAGTTTCCACACCTTCAACCTTGAGGAAAAGGATTCTTTTGAAGGGGGAAGGCATGTTAGAGACTGATCCTAAACCCTCTTCATGGGTCATTAGTTAGTAGGCTACGATTTATATGTAGTAAAGGCCGACATTAATTAATACGACCCAATAAATAAAGGAGAATAAGTCAATGTAAGAAGACCTAATAGAAGCTTCCACTTATAGAAAGATCTTCCTCTAGAAGTTTCCTTAGAAGGTAGAATTAGTATAAATAAGAGTAGGAAGTATTGGATATTTTTTCTTAGAGATTATTGTAATAGAGATCTTCTCTACTGGAGGTTTCCCCCTCGAAGAGGCAAGTGAACATTACTATCTCTAATAAGGGTGCTCTTTATGGTGTTATTCTGGTATTGTTCTAGATATAATCTTGTTGTTCCATTACTGCTTGCTAAATATTTCCATTCCGCATATTATTATTCATCTAGTATATTGCAATGAATTCCACATGGAGATGACGTCAATATATATGTCACACTGGTATGTTAGGTATCAAATGAATAGTTGAAGGCATGAGTGTTGAGGGCTTGATGGATGGATAACCCAGTATCACGATTCCATAGATAAGTTTCCATATTAGATATCAGATGAGTGGAACATCATTACACCATAGAAGTATCGATTGTATGGTGGTCGATTCCATTACATATGCCACTCCAATACCATAACAATTTCAAAGATAACATGGTTGTCCATGAGGAGGACACATCATATTAGATACCAGATCAGTGAAAATAAGTTAAAATATAGTATTAGAGGTTCTGACGGCCTGATAGCCCGATACCCCAGTGGCCTAGAGGTCCAGGTGACTCGACATAGTATATAAAATATCGAGAGATAGAGTGCAATGTTAACATACTGAGGGACCAATGGACCAGTGAGCCCGGTGGGTCGATATCCTGATTCCATGGTAAGCATCATGTGTTGCATTGTAATTGGGAAACGTATCATAAGAATATTGGATCACGTGACTATAGGTATATTAGATACGAGAAGAATTAAAGTCAATGGTTAAAGGCATAGGGGTTCGATAGCCCAAGATGATTATAATCCTAATGATCCAATGTCTGAGGGAACTAGATCAACGTTGGAGATCAATATGAGATCTGATCATACAATGGTTGTAAGATGAAGTTTTGTACTATGTGAGAATATGATAAATGGTTGAGATTGAATCTTAATATGATCAGACAATTGCTAAGTGTTGAGGGGTTTGTTGTGTGTTTCAAGCCTCAGTGGTATTGATATACTATGAAGAAATATGTGGACAAGATCAAAACATGGAAAGATTAGATAATTGTTGAGCATTGAGATCGTGTTTCTTATTTTGGTGGGAAGAGAACAAATTGATTGTTGTGATTTTATTCAAGGGATGATCCGATGGTAGTTGTGCATTAATTATTATACAGAGGGACCAACAAGCAGTTCGTACATAAAACCAAAGGGGTTTTGAGATCAGTTTTGAAGGAGTGTTGCAACCCAATTTTGAGGAATATTCAAAGAGATCTAGATCTGCCCCATTGACATTTTTTTTTTGTATGTGGAAAAATACGTAGGAGCATGGAATATATAAATAAAAATGCCTTGATTGATTCAAAAGTGTGATTATTAGTGTGTAAAAATAAGTGTGAGAGTTGAGTGGAACTAGAGTGAGAAGTTTTGAGATTGTAGAACTCAAAGAGGAAGCATGCGAATGTAATAATGAGAGAACTATGAGTGTGGAAGAGAAGATGAAAAACATAGGTTTTTCAAGTCCCATAGAATGTAAGAAAGAGGAATGTGATCTTCTAAGGGTGCATGGGAGGTGCAAGTTCTAAGAAACTTCTGAAATCATGTATATTGTGAACTGGTGGAGAGTGGTGTGACAATAGAGACAGAGAAAGAGATTTGTACAAGTGAAGGCTTGAAGAAAAGAGATGATTTGGTATTGTTGACGGTTTAATAAGATTGGTGTCTCCAGTATGTTGGTGCTTACATTTTGTTGATTTTGTGCTCCGTTAAGGGTATTGGTGTCTCATGTAGGTTGGTGCATGTAAATATTGTAGCTATAGGTTGGTTTCTACAGGTATTTCTGAGTTGGTGCTCAACTGATGGGATTGGTGTCTCATGTAGGTTGGTTCATGAAAATATTGTAGTTGTAGGTTGGTTCCTACAAGAATTGATGAGAAGGTGCTTAGTCGATGAGATTAATGTCTCCTGCAGGTTGGTTCCTGTGAACACTATAACAATAGCTTGGTCCCTACATGATTTTGTAAATATTTGTTTTGTGGTTTTCTCCTATTTGGGTTTCCACATTAAATCCATGTGCATTTTGGATTGTTGTATATATTTATCATTAAGTTCTTATGGTTGGTAAAGTAATAAATTGATAAATATTGTAAGAAAATAAAATGCATTCTTATACTGATTCAACCCCCCTTAGTATAAGTAAAGTGTGCCAAAAGTTGGTATCATAGCAGGTTCCTTTAGAAATAATCTAGCCACTGGAAGGTGAATCCCTACAACACACATGGATAGATAGGAAGGTTTTTCTACAAATAGATCTCCATTATTTGATGGATCTGATTATGTATTATGGAACATAAGAATGAAACATTATTTGATGGCACTTGGGTTTAACATTTGGATTGAACTTAAGAAAAATTACACAACTCTAAAAACTCCACCTGTAGATACAGTCGGAAACATTCCTAGTGAGAATAAATTTATGGCCATTGTTGCAATTCCGAATGGTCTGGAAGATTTAATATTTGTCAAATTCATGTATTTTTCACTCAACAAAAGAGACGTGGGATAAGTTACAGAAAATATATGAATGGGATGACAAGGTGAAGAAGGAAAAATTACAAACCCATAGAAGACAATTTGAGACCCTTAAGATGAATGAAGAAGAAAATATTGCAACCTTTTATATTCGTGTGGATGAGATTGTAAAAACTATCAGAGGATTGGGTGAAGATGTTAAAGAAACCATCATTGTACAAAAAGTTCTTAGGTCACTTTCCTCAAGATTCGATCCCAAGATATCTACCATTGAAGAAGTACATGACCTTGATAATCTGACAATGGACGACTTGAATGGAATCCTCACTACATATGGGATTAGGATAGAATAAGATAAGCCAACAAATCCATCAACGAAGGAAGTAGCCTTCAAGGAATCAAAGAAGATAAAGACAAAAGAATACAAAATGAATGACAACTCAAATAGTGAATCAGATGTTGAAGAAGCTAACTTTGCTAGAAAACTCACGAGACAATCAGGAAAATACAAAGGTAAGCTTCCCTTTAATTTTTTTTATTGTGGATTAGTACACTTTTCTAATAAATGTCCTTATGTAAAGAGTAGAAATAACAATGAAAAATAATATTCCAGTTTCAAAAATTACGAGAAGGACAAGATTGAAAAGAGGAGAAAGTTCTACAAACAAAATAATAATCTATATACCAATGAGGAAAACAACTCTTCAGATGATAGTGATAGTGAAACACAAGAAACCCTCTTCATTGGTATAGAAAAACATGCATATGTACTAGAAAATAGAGACATGTATTCAACAGAATAAGACAATCATGAGATTGATGCAGAAGTAGATCTTGAAGAAGAACTCATTAGTGCCTTAGAATAAATAGACAGACTCAAATAAAAGAATAGAAAGAAGAAAAAGGAATTGCAAAAATATAAAGAGGAAGAACATGATCTTGAAGAAATAAAGAAGACAATTATCATCCTGAAGACTCAATTAGAAGAGGCAAAGAGGATAGAAGAAGTGGTGAGAATTCAACGAAAATAAAAGGAAGAAAATTGTGAGAAGCTGAAGGATGAAATCGTTTCCTTAAGAAAAGAACTATAGAAAACAAATGATCTTTTAAATAGAATCTTGAAGTTTGGAAATAGTACATAAATATTAGATAATATTCACCATCATAAAATATAACCACTTATGAAGACATGTCTTGGTTATGACTACAATCAGAATACCCTTGAAGAAGATGCAGGCCCTAATTCACTAGAAAAGAAAATTGAGGAAAAGCATGAAAACTATGTAAATGATCCTAAAGGTTCCAACAACAAGGAAAGAATTCATAACCAACAAGATACTAATATTCCACTCAAGAAATACAAGGATGAGTTCATAAGAATTTCTCCATCAAGAATACCTTTCACAACCAGGTAAAAACATTTTTCTTGGTTATTTCTTTTCTTGCAAAATTTTTGGTCACAAGGCAGTAGATTTCAAAGCTTGTGGAAGAAATGATTATTTGATAAATAAGAGTAAAATCTCTCACAATAATTGAAAGGATAACCATGAGAACAACAAGACTAGATGTTTTCATGGACCTATTGATAGAAATTACAATCCATTTTCTCCCCTACATTACAAAGTTGAATGTTACAAATGCAATAACTATGGACATATATCACAAGACTGTAGAAGAAACATGACATAATTTTCTAGACAAGAATATTCGAAGCTATGGAAGAGAAAACAAGAAAAGGAAAATAAGGAAGAATATGAATCAAAATGGTATGCATGAAACAAGGAACAAAATACCATTGCTAGAAAAAATAAAGATACTAATTTTTTTTGGAAGAGGAAATAGGAACACGAAGAACATACATCCATGCCAGCGTAGACTACATTCCTAGCACACAATGAATAATTATGTCACATAACTAGTGGGCCAAAGTTTGTGAATTGTGTGACCAGGAAAATGGTTTCATGTAGAGATGGAATTCTTTCTCTTGTTTTCAATCAGACCAAGGCAGTAAATCAACATCATGAAAATACATTTGAGGAGAAATTGATAAGAGAGGCAAAAGACGTTGATAGCTCTAAAGATAAGGAGACACTTTTTAAAAGGATGGGACATGTATGAGAATACCATGAAGTTGACAGTGAAGTTGTTGTGAAGGAAAATGAACTAGTCTTGAATTATGGGAGAAGAATGTTGATAAAAGAAAGAAGAAAGTGATTTCAACAAGTTGAAATAATCTCAAAAGAATATGACAAAGAGAGACTTCAAGCATTCAAATTTGATCAACCAAGTGAAGAAGCTAACAAGCTTAAGAATAATCCACAGAGGTATGAAAAAGTAGAGAAAAATAAGAAGGTACACAATACATAAGCCTATGCAAAGATGTTGATGAGATGTGAAGTTGAAGCACTCAAGGAGGAGAAGAATGGAGAAATTCTTCCAAAATTTTAAAATCATCACCATTGCAATAATATTATGAGAATAATTTCTTTCTCCAAATTTTGGAATGAGATTTTGCAAGGCTGATAGGAATAGACTGCCAGAGAGAAGTTGAGATGCTTTTCACTTACAAGTATAATTCCACCATGACATAGAAGAGAATGGTTGATCAATGAATAAATGAATCACAAGAACAAATCCAAAAAAAGAATGTATATCATTCAAAGGAAGAATTGGTCATAGGTTCATAGAGAATGTGTATCGACACACATAAGAGAAACATAAACCACTAAGATCAGAAGCTAGAAGACCCATTAGAAGATATGGAGGAATATAGTAGCTTGAAGAATCAAATAACATGGAGATTTGATAATTTGTAAATGGAAAACAAAAAAATAATCGAAGGAAATATCCAAAATATAAAGAATTGGTCACATAAAGTAAATCGATGACGTTTTTTGTTATGTATTCCAATTAATTGGAAGAAAAGGATAGTTGATAAATAAAGATGTAATGATGATACCTAAATATGTTGATATAAACCGATGTGAGTTTTCCATTGGAATTGATTGTATGAAGTGTATCTAATGAAAATGATGTCACAAAAAAGATCATGCGATTAAACAACAAGGATTTGATGGAGAAGCACAAGCTCAGGGGGTGTTGCAGAAAATGTGAAGGTTGTTGGTTGTGGAGCAGAAAATGAAGAGTACAATGTAAGGGGGAGAAAATCCCTTTTCCATTGATGTCAAAGGGGGAGAGAGAAAAAAAAGAAAAAGAAAGGGGGAGAGAGAAAAAAAAGAAAAAGAAAGGGGGAGACTTGTAGATATGGATGAAGTCAACTTAGAAGAGAGAAAAATTCTGAGAACTGTATGGTTGAAAACTAGAGAAGTTTAATATTTACTAAGTGTTTCCATCAATGACAAAGGGGGGAATTGTTGAAATTGATGTCATTGATGTCAAAGGTAAATAGGAATATGACAGTCATTCATTCCATTGATGTCAAATTTAAAGGGTGATTGATTTTTATCATTGATTCCAAAGACAAGGGGAGACTACTCATGCCAAAAGAGAAGAATGAAGAAGCACCCAAATTGTATAACCATGCCAAAAAAGGAATGAGGAGGATGAAATGACCCTACAAATAGAGGGATGGGATCGAGGAAGTGAATATCTCTATGGTAGAGAGATCATAGTTTTAAGAAAGTGGCAACCTCATGAAAGAGATTTGTTGCAGAGTAATCACGATCTGTAGAAGACCAAGGGTGCACAAAAAGCTCAGGCATGTGTTGAAGCACTGAGTAGATCCAATTGGCCTAAATTGAAGTAAACACACATAATTTTCTCTTGAAGGTTTTATAATGAAAAGGAATTGTTACTAAGTTTGAATAAGAACGGGAAATTTACTAAACCATGTGAAAAGGGTTAACTTATAGCGGGTTAAATCGTTATCGTTGATCTCTAGAGATCAACGACTAAGATCAAAGGATTGGGGACTAGTGTATATCAGATATCAAATATTGCATGAAATAACAATGTTAAATCTTCGAGGTTTTGATTGCTCGATATCCTAGTGTCCTAATAGCCCGATGCCCCAGTGATCTGATATCATCATATCAGATATCAGAAGGATGGAGTGTCAGTGAAGTGTTAAAGTCTTGGGGGCCTGATACTTGGTAGGTGAGATCATATGCCACACCAACACCACATGTATAGTAATATTAGTGCCAAATCAGAGGGATTCCACGTCAATACCAAGCCAGTACATAGAATTATCAATGGGTTGGTGGTGAATGCCATGACATTTGCCACACCAACACCATAACAACTTCCAAGTCAACATGGTTTTCCATGAGGAGGACACGTCATATCAGATATTGGATCATGGAAAATAATTCAAAATGTAGCATTAGAGGTTTTGGGGGCCTGATATATCGATACCCCAGTGTCTTGGTGGTCCAAGTGAATCAAGATAGTATATCTAATATTGGGAGATCAAGTGCAGTGTTAATATCCCGAGGGTCTGATGGGATGGTGAGCTCAGTGGGACCGATATCCCAATGTTTTGGTAAGAACCATGTGTTGCATTGTAATTGAGCCATTGACACAGTCTCCCCTTCTCTCCTAAGGGCTTCTTGACCTCTCGTTCTTGTATCTTCAAACTTATGAGTCGAATGTTATCTACGGGCCTTCAATAGACCCTGAATGCTCAACACATAGGTCCCTTTTGTGTGTTACCCATGTTAAGAACCAAACATCAATATAGCATAGAAAAACCTCAAGAAAAGTACTCAACGCCTTGAAAAAGAGATAATATCAGATAATAAGCCTCTTCGAGGGGGAAACCTCCTTTTACCCCACTTAAATGTTCAAGTACAAGAT
>ML776730.1:1396864-1416016 GCA_009831015.1 Picea engelmannii
ATGTTCAAGTACAAGATGATTCAAAATGAAAATGTCTCCTTGGTATATATAGGAGACTAGGAGGTTTTAATGGCCTAAAGCCGACATAAATAAAATAACATTACTAATCTAAATCACAACTAATGGCCTAAATCCGACATAAAATAACATTGCTAATCTAATATGCCCCAATTAAGTGGTAATGAGCCAATATTAGGGCTTAACAACCCACATGGTCGAATCACATGTGACTCTGCCCTCTGATGCTCTTGGCAACACCAAACGAGTGAGCGCTAGCCACACACTAATATCTCCTCCTAAGTGACCAAGGGCTATGATCGTGGACCAACCCTTCACGATTTCAAACTTCGGAAATATCCCAATCTCCTACTTCATTTTTTCTGAAGTACTTTCCTCTGAATCTCCAGATCTTGTGTCGCGTGTCTTCTTGGATTTTAACAACCCCACTATATTTCGGGTTTCGCGACTTTGCGAAACTCTTATTCACCTCACACATAAACCTATGTACCTTTGACTTCCAAACCTCCTAATCTATTGCCACACGTCGTCCTCACATCCAACGTTTAATATTAATTTGTGACTTCGAACTTCGCGAATATCCTATTACAACACCTCCAAACTTCCCGAACTACGAAGTGCCGAAACACCTTATGACCAACCTCTGTGTAGTTATCCTAGATATGATGGTCTAGAAAAATTCACCTCCCTTCAGAATGGATCTCATTTGTGGGTTCTGGGAAACCTTAAAGGATTATCCCCTTTTAAATATTTCTCATCGCTCTCCCTTCTGAGCTTATTTTCCTCAACCTTATTCATCCCTTAGAACACTTTCTTTAACACTTAGTCAAAATCTCAACTTGTGCACATCTTGAAACAGGTTCTCCTCCACACTCAACTTCTCTGTGGGTGATTGCGCACACTTTGCGGCTGAAGTCACGTTACTCCTCCTGAGCCTATGAGTCTAAGCCTCTATCACGCACTCCTTGTGGACACTATGCACTAGTTGCATACATAAGTTTCACGTTGTCTCTTCTGATCTTCAATTTGAAACAGACTTGGTCAAACACACCTTGAGAACACTATGCACACCTTGCACTCGCTCAAAGAAGAGAAACAATTGAAAATTATTCAATATTCATAGCGACTCATACATTCAACCATTTAAATGCATTCATAAACCACAAGAACAGTAAATAACATAGAATTTCAAATAAATAGAAAGTCTACCATTCATTCATCTGGATAGACACAACAACATACATTTGGGACAATACTCCTCTATTATATTCATTCAACAATCATATACATGGATTCATATGTTGTTCTTAAGCATTCTACAACATATACAATAGATTCAACAACTCATCCATAACTAAAGAGCCAACAACTACTACAATGGAAATATATCCAATAGATTCAACAACCTCTTCTCGGAAACAATACAAAGATTTATACAAGAGAGCTCTTCGAGCCTTTTCCTCCAACTATTCTAGGCCATCATATCAAATTAAAAGCATTCAACTACTTAACATTTATTACAATAAATATTCAAGTCAGACAGATACGAGCGAAAGCTCCATATCTATACTAAAATCTTCAACATTAAGGAAAAATACATTCTCTCATTTATCTTGTGTGATGAATCAGCCTCCGATCATTAAATATGTTCATAAATCAAAATATTCCCCAGATATTACATTAATACGCCAACTTTGGAATTCAAAATATTTCAACATATGCACTAGTGTGCCCAACATTCCTCCACATGTGATTTTTTGGCGATGCTCCTGCATCAGCCATGCATCACAAGAAGATTGGACCATGTCCTTACAAGTATATCAAATGCCAGAAGAATGAAAATGCATGGTTAAAGGAATGGGGGGGGTATAGGCTTGGTGATCATGATGTTCACAGGAATTGGATCAACACTTGAGATCAATCTGAGATATGATCAAGAAATGGATGTAAGTTGAAGGTTTGTACTATGTGAGAACAAGATCAATGGTTCAAATTGAATCTTAATATGATCGGACGATTGTTGAGTGTTGATAGGTGCATTGTGTGTTTCAATCCCTAGTGGTCTCGATATGCTAAGAATAAATCGACAAATGAGATTACACATGGAAATATCAGACGACTACTGAGAATTGAGGTCATGTTGCTCATTTTGGTGGGCAGAGAATAGATCAACAATCACTATTTGATCCAAGGGATGATCTGACTGTATTTGTGCATTAATTCTTATATAGAAGGACAAATGAGAATATCACACATCAGAACAAAGGGGGTTTGATATTGATTTTGAAGGAGTGTTGCAACCCAATTTTGAGGAAGATTCAAAGATATTTGGACCCTACCCCATGGACAATTTTTTCATATGTGGACAAATGCATTGGAGAATGGAGGATGTAAATAATTATTCCTAGATCGATTCAAAAGTGTGATGATGAATGTGTAAAAGGAAGTGTGAGATTTGAGTGGAAGAAGAGTGATAAGTTCTAAAATTGTAGAACCAAAAGAGGAAGAATGTGAATGAAAGAATGAGAGAGTTGAGAGTGTGGAAGAGAAGCTAAATATCAAAGGTTTTAGGGTCCCAGATAATGTATGAAACATGAATGTAATCATCTAAGGGTGTTTGGGAGGTGCAATGTTTAAGGAACTTCTGAAACCATCCAAATTGTGAACTAGTGGAGAGTGTTGTGACAATAGAGACAAAGCAACATATTTGTACAAGTGAAGGCTTGAAGAAAAGAGATGATTTGGTACTATTGATAGTTTAAGGAGATTGGTGTTGCGAGTAGGTTGGTGCCTACATATTACCGATTTGATGCTCAACTAAGGGGATTGGTGTCTCATACAGGTTGGTTCTTACAATTATTGTAGCTATGGGTTGGCTCCTACAAGTATTGTTGAGTTGGTTCTCAGCCAAGGGGTTTGGTTTCTCTTGTAGGTTGGTGCCTACAAATATTGTAGCTGTAAGATAGTTCCTATAGGCATTGCTTAGTTGGTGCTCAGTTGAGGAGATTGGTGTCTCATGTAGGTTGGTGCATGCAAACACTGTAAAAGTAGGTTGGTGACTACATGATTTTGTAAATATATGTTTTGTGGTTTTCTCCCATTTGGGTTTCCACGTTAAATATTTGTGGATTGTGGATTGTTGTATATATTTATCATTAACTTCTTATGGCTGATAAAGTAATAAATTGATAAATATTGTAAGAAAAGAAAAGGTATTCTTATATTGATTCACCCCCCTTCATAGTATAAGTGTGTAAACATGTTGCATTGCATTGATTGCAATGTCTATAGTTTAAAATATATCATTGGTTTGTCTTGAACATAGACTAACTCCAAATACTACAATTAATGCACTTTTGGAAGAAAACAATGATTACTCAGTTGGTCGTTTTGCAGCAATTATTTCAGGATGTCTTCAAAACAATTGTCAATTTGAAATGCATGTGAAATATGGTTGAACAACACAATATAGAATTTCCACAATAAACATTTGAATACCAACATCCCTTTTATTCAGTTTGTTGAATTGCATTTTCAATTTGATATTTTTGCATATTTCATATTTCAATGTTTCTTTGATAACAAACATTTATGTTTATCCAATGTTTGCTAGGTTCACTTGAATGGCATTACAAAATAACATATTATGAAGTCAGTAGGGAAAAAAACCATGATACTTTTCAAAAACATGGTTATAAATGTCCCAAAAGAATCTCACAATATATGAACAACTCTGTCTACTTTCCTTGAGCCTCTCAATGACGACTCTACAAAGTCTATTTACAAACTCTTGCAAAAATAAATGTTCATGAAATTTTTTAATTGCTTGGTTAGTATTCAAACATATTTGATTTTATAAATAATTTTTGTAATCTTTTTTTTACACGTCATAGACTAACAAAAAGTTTATGATCCAACAAATATATTGTAGGTTACTACAATGCTTAGGCTAGCTAATGTTTGTTTTCCTCCATTCAAACCATTTTGCAATGAATGTAAACAACATATTAGAATAATGTATTTTTCAATAGATGGCATGTTATAGTGCACAAAATGTTCTCACAAAACATCATGTTAATATGAACACTATCTACGATGTAAAGTGAAAAAAATAGATGTAAGAGTCAATTACACTTTTTCAATAGAAATTTTGCAACAATTATTTCCAAAACTTATGCAAATATCATATGCACAATACAAAACATCTCAGAAACTGCTTTCCTATTATAAAGATTTTCCATAAATAAAACCTTTGCAATGACAATGAATAACATTATTGTTAATGTCAAAACAAATTAATGAATAAATGAATAACATTAGTGTTAATGTAAAAACAAATTGACGTGCTTACATAGGTGCATGTAAGTTCATTTGCTTTATATAATTGTTGATATCAAAAAAGTGTTTTGGAAATCATTTTGATTTTCTGCTTCCAATTTTTTTTTGTAATAAATATCAAGCTTCTATGGGGTTCTAAAAGAAGAAGAAAAAAGGTCCGGACAATAACTAAACAACTAGATATCATTCATTGTGATTTTTTAAAATAATTTTGATTTGATAATCAGAAGTATATATTTTTAAAGAAACTCTCAGGTACAAACTGCTTAAAAAAGTCATAGTTTGGTTTAAAATGTTTTCAAAATCATCTAGATTAATATATATAGATTATTATTGTTAATATAGATTTTTACCTAACATTTTAATTATTCTATTTTACTAACTAATGAACACTTTATATCCTTGTTAATTAGCATATTGCTTTTTAAATTGAAAAATGAAAATGCAAAGTTGTTTTATTTAGAACCAAATAATAATAAATAATAGTTACAATTCATAAATGAAAATGCAAAGTTGTTTTATTTAGAACCAAATAATAATAAATAATAATTACAATTCATAAAGCAATTGCATATTTAAATTTTATAATAATGAAATGACAACTTGTAATTAAATTTTATAATAATGAAATGACAACTTGTACGTCCAAGTCAATGTAATATGTTAACTCAATTACAAAATAATAATGATATAGAGATCTTTATTATTGCTAGGTGTTTCTTTTATTTGAAAGAAGAACATTTTTAGGACATACTTGACTAGTATATTTACATGTAGCATTTGGCAGGTTGGCTATTTTAGGTTAAACCTACATTGAGGCTGATTATATTGTTACATAAGAAATCAATACATTCAAATGAAAAAAAAAATCGAGGAGAATTTTTTGACATTTAATCTATGTTCCAGGTTTAATAAAATATCTTATTTNAAAAAAAAAAAAAAAAAAAATAAATAAATTATTTTCTTCTAAAACTTTATCATTTTAAATACTAGAATAGTAAAGCATGGACTAGCAGCATTCCAACTATTACCATTGTTGTTTTATTTATCGAAATAACTCAAGACATGTTTATATAGCGAAGAACTTTGGTAAAAACCTTAAGTTATCTCTTTTTTTTCTCTTTGTATTAAACCTCAAAAGCGGATATGTATCTTTGGATGTAACTTTTCCTATAATTTTAATTTTAATTTTAATTTTATTTATTTTTTAATTATCTTAATAAAATTTATATTTTTTTATAAAAAA
The DNA here is from genome assembly GCA_009831015.1 of Picea engelmannii. Lineage (NCBI taxonomy): Eukaryota > Viridiplantae > Streptophyta > Pinopsida > Pinales > Pinaceae > Picea > Picea engelmannii. The sequence goes on from ML776730.1 coordinate 1,402,467, forward strand.
AATATAAATTAAATAATTTGATGTATTTTACTATTTGATAAATTTGAGATTAAAATAAATCTAAGTTTGTGATATACAAACTATACATTTTTAGGATTGGTATGAAGATAAAAAGAAGAAAAGAATAAAAATTAGGATTGAAGATTATTTTTTTAATGAGATAGAACTGAAATGTACATTACTATATAAAATTAATTTTGTGAGTATAATATACACTTGTAATTTCTATTCAATTTCTAAATATAAATTATGATTTTTTCTTTGAAAAAATACACTTTACCAATCAGCTTACACCCACTGGGTAGGTCACTACATTCAAAATTCCCATGGTTTGGGAACTTTTACATCCATCCAATTGATTTAGAATATCAGACTTTAATACCCAACTCTCTAAACTCGTGAACCCAACTAAAATTCATTCAAAAATGGATCCACAAAGTCACTATGTTTCTTCATTCTTTCTCTAAAATGGGAAGATTGAATCTAATATTTATACAATACACTTTGGGTCATATCTTGAAAATTTCATCAATAGGATATAATTGAAAATTTTCTAGTATGGGGTTAAAGAAATGATTTTTTCGTGTTTCTAATCTCACCATAAATTGTCATGGAGGTCCTCATTGCATTCTACCCAATGAGAACTTTCCAATGGTGGTTTGTTTGCCTCAGAGTGAGTTTTTTGTTGAAATTTATGAACTTGAAAAAGTAACGATCCAATTATTCCTTGCGAGTCAATGTGATAGCCACATCAGTGCACCATGATTCACCTAGTAACACATGAGAATCCACTAGATACTTCTACATGGGTAATAAGAATCCAAAATCCTATCCTTAATGATTAAGAAAAGACATTAAAATCACATTAAAAAGGAAGGAAAGGGGTTCATATTGTTTTATATCAATTTGATGTTTCACAAGAAAGGAATCACCAAGGGTGTAACACCCCGTCTTCCCTGAAAACTGTAATTATGCACGAACTTCATATATTAATGTGATTAAGAATGTTATTATGTTTTGATTCAATATAAACACCATAACGTTGACTAAGAGGGAACAACTTTGACAGTACTTGACATGATACACTAGAGGAAATTGATGAGGCTGAGGGAATGATTGAACAGTTATGGGAAGTGGGGTTGAGATGTATCGGTGAAGAAAAAAGGAATCTTGCACAACAAGATAATCTATGTTTTCAAACACAAGCTACTCCTACCAGCATATAGACTTATGAGAAAACCATGCGAAAATTAAAATAATTCACAGAGTTGGTTGGGGTAGTTATTGAATATTGGTCGTTGGTACTTGCAAAGAAAAGACCGATTGAACCACTCACAGGGGAATACCCTGAAACTGCCCATTCAGACCATAAATGGCAGGTTGCATGTTACGTCTACAAGAAGTCTCGAAAATCCATAGGGGGACAGAGAAGAAGACCGGAGGAGGAAAGAAAAATCAGGTAGAAAGGAAGAAGAGAGAAGAGAAATAGAGAACATAGGAGACACGGGTAAACATGCAACAAAAGAACTTAACATACAAAATAGAAAAGACTAAGATATGAGTAAGAGAGAGTGGGACACAGAGGTTTGGATGCACTAATTGACGAAAAAGAAGGAAAAGAGGATATTTTTGGAAAACAATAGGAAGCTTTTCTGAGTTGTTGATGATCACCCTGAATAGAGAAGACCTAGATTCTCAAATTGGAGCAATACTGGGTTGTAGCTTGGTGCTTACTAGAAAGAAACCAACAATGGTAAGGGGAGTTTGTGGAGGGACTATTGAGAAGATAAGGGAACCCCTTGTGTAGATGAAATATAGTTGAGAAACCACCTGATAAACCTGTAGAGACTCAAAGCTCAGTGGGATGTGGCAACTTCTGCTATTTCAAAGGAGGAAGGAGAGTAACCTTCCTAGATCATCACAAAATTGGAACCCTAATGAGTTAGTTTCCTTGGTGGTATTATGGCTTGGAATGGGGGTGGCATGATATAGGAAGTTATTCTGCAGTGAGGCCTAAGGTTGGGAGGAAAGGCGTTCTATCTCAGTTAGTCGAGTTTGACAATTTCTTACTAGATAAGTGTTCATATGCTTACTGATGAAATATTTGTATGCATGTGTAAATGTCCGAACTTAAGAGACACTCAATCGTTTAAAATCCGTGGTTTGAATGCATGAAAGTTCAGATATGTATGTTGTTTATTCCTTCACCTATATGTGTGGAAATAATTTATTATGGATTCTTGTGTAATTGAGTATTGTATGTCTCTATATGGAACACTTTTAAATCATGCAAGAGTTACCTTGAAGTTTCAATACCTTGCAATGGCCTTAGAGTGGTTTCGAACTATTGAAAATCAAGATTGAAGTCTTGTAAAAACTCAAGAAATGGATAAGTCCCAAAAGACTATTGTTATATCTCCATAAAATCCCATGTTAACCCAATGAGAGATCACAACCATTGATATGGTCGATCAACATATCTCAAGCCTTCATCAACAAAGGCACTTCAACATGAACAACCGAGCGCTAGATATGGGTAAAGTCCGATGACATGAATAGTCGATGAAAGAACGAAAGTTGTATATATGATTATAAGATAGAGGATAAACCTGAGTTGTAGATCTCTGATGCATTGTCATTGGAGGTAAGAGGTGGGTGAATTGGGATGAGTCTTGAATGTCGAAGAAACAAGTAATTGATGATGCAATGAGAACTGTCGATATGTCGATGGGTGAGAGGAACATCAACCATCGATCTTCTGTGAGACGTTTTCACATGAGGAATGAGGATAATGATGTCATGATGGCTATGGAATGATAGAAAGGCAACCAGAGTGTCCTTATGATGATAGTTTTCAACTATCGGTTGGATGACGAGGGTCCAAAGAGGAAGATGATAATATCCGATGATATTGTTGGAGATTCGACAAAGTGATCTGGACCGTTGGATCCAGTTGTATCATCGATAGAAATGTGGGGGGTTGGCATGGTCACGCTTGACCAAGGAAAGCCAACAACGATGGAGAAATCGTCGATAATGATGGGATTCGGGGCTAATGAAATTTTTTTATTAGTTGAGCAACGATGTGAAATCTCCATCGTAAATCTTGCAGGTCACATCCACACAATGTGTAAACCATTGGTAGATGGTATTTAACTCTCATGCTAGAAGACATCACTGATGTGCTTAGAATTGTTGAGATCAAGGGTTGCAAGTCATAGGATTTTGGGAAGGTGCACTTTGGTGTATTGTCGTCAGATGTTTTTGGATAGTGAGAGAGAACCACAGGATACGAAATCCCAATGATGGTGAAAATTGAGCAAGGGATTGGGCCCGTGGAATGATTGCATAGGTGGAAACTGCCACATCAAGTGGCTTGAGTGATGAACTGCCATGTGGATGCCACATGGCAGTGAGATGGATTTTTACTATGGAAGCCCGAGAAACTTTAGGAGACCATAAATTTGATCTAGATTTCGTATTTGAGCATGGTTATGGTTGTTGGAAATATCTTGATGAGCATAAAGATGATAGTATTCTCGGGTAGAGGTTTTGAGATAGTTAGGGAAAGCAAGAATTTTAATGCCCCATCCCTTAAAAGGATACTTAAGGGGTTGGGTGTGTTACAAAGAGGAATAGATAGATAATAAAGGAGATGAAAAATAGATCTTTGTAGGGAACTATAACAAATAACAGTGCCTTGTAGCTTCATAACAAGATTTGTAATTGATGCATTTTTCTGTATGTTCTCCATTAATTAAGAAGAAACAAATGTTGCTTCATTTTCTTATTGGGTTTTCCCACATCAAGGTCTCCAAGGTATATATTACATGATGATGTTCCAATATCTATACTTTCTATTATTGATTGGTTTTATCTCTAGGTAGTTAAATAATCCATATAGTGTGCATTATTTTTTAGTTAATAAAAATACATAAAGGATAGTTGTGCAATCAAGTATATGATCACTATATTATAAGTATTCTAATATATAGTATAGAAAGTTTTCCATTAGAGTATTAAAAGTATTTTCAGAGTAGCATATGATTACCTAGCTCAACAATTCTAAATTTAAGTGAGATATGCACCTTGCTGAACGATATATTGACATGAGAATGGTAAAGAAATAATGGCAAGCCTCATGTATGGAAGATGAAAACATGTAAAAACCAGTTGATTATGCGGAGTTAATTTTTACAAGGTTGGAAACTAAATTAGCTAACATTTAAGGAATACGAACTTAGTAATGGTTGCTCTTCAGAAAAAAATAAATCCCTTTTAGAAGAACCCTTATTCTCATGAAAAATCAAAAGAATGAGAGGAGCCAAGGGAAGAGAAGGAAGCACATCTAAAGCTTGATAGTGTTATCTTGAGTAACCAATATTTTTATCACCTATTTGAAGTGGAAATGAAGGTTGATACCAAGCCATATGTAGGTGAGTTGGATGTAGTTATGTTAAATCATTGGCTATAATGGTTAGAATCATATATAAGTGTGCTATATAAGTGTTCATACTTAGGTATGAAAGGATCAAAAATAGTTTTCTCATATTCAGGTTAGAAGGTCATAAAAATTCTTGTGGGAATGATAAACCAAGATTTGTATGATGGAGAAAGAGCCACCTGTGACTAAGTGGCAATCCTTCAAAATCCTACTCTATTCCTAGTTTTACAATGTAGGGTATCAAGATGACTAGTGGATTTGATGGAAATATTATATATAAAGGTAAGGATAACTTAGTGTTCAAGAGTACAATAGAAACATTCATAAGTGAGTCATTCAATTTGTAAGTTTTAAACCTTTTAAGTGAAACAATGCATACTAAATCTTAAGAAAAATATAAAGATGAACAATGGCATACACATAATACACATATATTTACCTTGGAAACCCTTAACCAGGAAAACCAACAATCCTTAGAGTTTCACCTCTATATTATTCATTGTATTAACTTAACTATACATAGTGAAATATTTAGGTATTACGAAACATCCAAAAACGTAATTACAATGGGCCAAAAAACATAAAACAGGCCAAAAATGGACCAAAAGTAGCCCAAACTGTTTTTTGGGGGGGCTCCACCTCCGAATCACTAGAAAAAAGGGGGCTAAGTCTCCCCATTTTTTGACCCCCCTAGAACATATCAACAACACATAGAGATAACCATCTAAATATTATAACACGTTCCCAACATTTTCCCACTTGTTGTTTTCTTTGCAAGCAATGGTGTCGAGTTTTATAACATCAACAATTCAAGGCAAAAAGGCTCATTTTTTCTATACACTAACAAAAATTCTCAATACTAATAGACCTTTACAATGAGTATGCAACATTTTTCAATGTGTTAATGATCCGAAAATCCACTGACTGATTTGCAAATAATTTTCACTGTAAATTGTCTTAGCTTATATTTTAAAGCTTAATGAATAGTTGAAAGGAAAAATTGAAGAAATGAATAGTAGAAAGACAGAAAAACAAGTTGATAATGGATTTCACCTAATTTGGGATACATATATGGGTCCACTTTAACTACACAACCGCTCCATTATTATAACGCAAAGCACTTCAAATGCTTTATTACTTTACAATGGATCTCCAATCTGCAATAAAAATTATTTGCCATCTCTAGGAAAGATTGTTGCACTAATCTCAGGCCCTTCCCACACTTGATCCACTTGAAAAATAGATACAATATCCTCATTCTTTAATTATACAAAGACAAAAAAAAATGGCTTTAATTATTCCATTGTGCATGATTCTTCCAACCTCGACACTGTAATAAAATTTCTTAAAATCTACTACAAGGGTTGTGGTATTCCAAGAAAACACTTCCCACTCTTGAGCTACCAAGAAAATGGTCTCAAAACTATCTTTCTCATATTTATACAGGAAATAATTCTTTATAAAAGTAAGCTCTCAACAAAAATTTCAAATTACAAGTTCGTGGCGCAATGGTAAAAGTGTTGGTTTATGTAGTTGGAGGTCACCATTTCAAATCTGTGCTCATTGGGATTTTCCGAGCTATGAAATATTTACAATTCAAATAATAGAATACCTGCTCTCCATAACAATCATGTGGTTTGACACATTGGTTAAATCGTTGGGTTTGTTAACGGAGGTCACGGGGTCAAACTCGTAGACCGTCCACCTTTGGTAATGTAGTTCAACAATTGAATTTAAATAAGGTTGTGACAAATCCATTTCAACGATTAGTTGTTGGCCTAACGGTTTGCTGATGTTTTTTTTCCGACGAGTTTGGGGGTTTTAACCACCCCCTGACCTTTACGTGTATTGAAACATATTTTTTAAATTCAACCTTAGCCCAACTTGGCTAGTCATAGGTTGCCACGTGGTTTCTCCTTATTGGTCCATGTTGCAGCTTCACAATCATCTTGCTACGTCAACACCACTCAACGTGCTAGATCAACACCTCATCATCCTACCACATCAACATATGTACAACCCATTCAGTGCCACATCAACATTCGTACATCCTAGTCAGCATGACACATAAGCATCCGTACAACCCAATTAGCATTCCATGTTAGAATTTGTACTGTCTATTCAGCATGCCACATTAGCATCCTTATGGTCTAGTCAACATTCCACATCAACATTTGTAGACCACATGTTTTATCTGTATGACCACGTGTCCCATTTGTAATTCCATATTTCATGTTCATACTTCCACGTGTACTATCTATACTTCCATGTGTTAGTCTCTGATGATGCCATGTGTCCACCCTGTCATCATTTTTGCTTGTTTGACCAAAAATTCATAATTCCATAACTTTCTCATACGACGTCCATTTGAGCTCATTCAATCATTGTTGGAAATCTCTTGTTGAGCTCTTCGAAATGAGTACATATACATCCGAATTTGAGACCATTAGTTTTATTTGGTTTTATAGATCCTCTTGGATCAAACCTCCCCACAAAAAGAAACTTTTGTTCTGCCAAAAATCTACATACATGGTTTGACTTGTCTATTTGATTTGTACACTTTCAAAATCATTAAAACACCATGTTTCATATAAGTGATATTGTAACAGGTCATCACTTGTACAATTTTCCCTTGTACACAACATGTGAGGTTTACAACAATGGAAGCAAACAACTTTGGATATGTGTTACCCATTTCTTACCAAACTTGGCTAATGGATTCTCCTTTTTGGGTTGCTCCTCTTGGATTGTTGGTGCTTGAGAAACTATTTCATCTTCTACCTCTTTCTTCATGGGTGCATGCACAAATTTATTGCCTTGCTTTACATGAAGTTGTGGATGAAGTTTCCAGCATCTGTCAATCCAATGAGCACTCATATTGTAATGATATCAATAATTCTTTGACTGAAAATCCTTCTTTCCATGCTCCACATTCAGTCTTGGAGAGTGGTCTTTACATCTTTCCTCCTTCCTGGTAGACATGACCTTCCTATACAAGGAATTTATATTCTCATTTACATTCTTCTTATAGTCAAAGAATACATTGGAATAATTCAATTTATTATACCTTCCATGGTGTTTATTGTTGCAATTCTACCGAGAAGAAACTATCTTCACTCCTTCAGGATGTTCATGCCTCACTCGAGATACCTTGCATTCTTTTTCACTCTCATCAAGTGATGTTACTTTTCCTTGTATAAGGTATTTCTATAATGACTTAGACTCTTATTTTGAATCATTTATTGCTTCAGTGACCTTGGATAATTCTTCAACTTCTCCTTTTCCATATCCCAAACATACATAGTGAGGTATTTCCACAAACTCTATGGGATTATCCATTCCTTGGAAAATAATTCCAAGAACCTTTACATCATAACCCATCATGGTTAGCAGCTTAAAACCAATACCATGAGTATGCTTCCCAAATTCACCCAAAGAGGCATCTACCTTTTGATGGGAAGAAGGTGATAATGATGACGCACTTACACTTCATACCTCAGTGAAAGGTTGTGAATCTGTGGTAGAAGGCGATCTTATTGGCATGGTATAATCTTCTTCATCCTCCACTCTTTCATCTTTCTGAAGCTTTGCTAAAATTTCATTCTTGTCTTGCAATTCAAGCTGCAAATTTTTCTTCACATCCTCAGAGACTCGCAATAATCTTCTCAATTTATAATTCTCTTCCTACATCTTATGGTTAATCTCTCCAAGTTCCTGAAGTCTCTCTCACTTCAAAGATTTTCTCATGATTTTCCTTTTGCAACCTTCTCTTCAAACTACAAATATTGTCAAACCAACTCTGATACCAAACTTGATATGAAAATCCACTCACTGAGTTGCAAATAATTTTAAGTGTAAATTGTCTTAGCTTATATTTTAAATATTAATGACCAATTGAAAGGATAAATTGAAGAAATGAACATCAGAAAGACAAAAACACAAGTTGATAATGGAGTTCACCCAATTTGGGCTACATCTACAAGTTTTCTTCAACTACGCCCACTCCATTATTACAATGCAAAGCACTTCAAATGATGTATTACATTACAATGGATCTCCAACCTAAAATAACATCTCTTCACCATATCTAGGAAAGATTGTTTCACTAATCTCAGGATATTCCCACACTTGATCTGCATGAAAATTGGCTACAATATCCTCATTCTTCAATTTTGCAGAGACAAAAAAATTGGCTTTAATTATTCAATTGTGCACATTTCTTCGAACCTCTAACCTGCAATAAAATGTCTTCAAATTTGTTGCAAGAGATGTGGTATTCTATAAAACCATTTCCCACTCTCGATCTCCCAATAAAATGATCTCAAAACCCTCTTTCTTCAATTTATATAGGAAATAATTATGTATAAAAGTAATCTCTCAACAAAACTTTCAAATTATAAGTCTGTGGAACAATGATAAAAGCATTGTTTTATGCAGTTGGAGGTCACAGTTTCAAATATGCTCTCATTGGGATTTTTCTAGCTATGCAATATCTACAATTCAAATAATAGAATACATGATCTCCATAACAAGCCTATGGTTTGGTGCATTGGTTAAGTTGTTGGGTTTGTTAGCAAAGGTCGTAGAGGAAAACCCACAAACCATCCACTTTTGGAAATGTAGTTCAACAACTAACTTTAAATAAGTTTTGTGCTAACTCCATTTCAATGATTGATCGTTGGCCTAATGATAGGTCATTGGTTTGTTTCTAACAAGGTCGGGGGTTTGAACCACTCACTCGACCTTTTTGTGGCTCGAAACACATTTTTAAATTCAAACTTATCCCAACTTGGATAGTCATAGGATACCTTGTGGCTTCTCCTAATTGATCCATGTCACAGTTACACAATCAACCTAATATGTTAGTGCCACTTAGCCTGCTATGCCATTGCCTCATCAACCTACCATGTTAACATTCATACAATCTAGTAAATTCCACATCAACATCCATACAACCCATTCAACATGCCATGTCAACATCCATACATCCCAGTCAACATTCCATGTTAACAGCTGTATTGTCTAGTTAGCATGTGACATCAACATCTACATGGTCCAGTCAACGTGCCATGTTAACATCCATTCGACCACTTTTTTTGTTTGTATGACCATGTGCCCTATCCATACTACCAGGTTTCATGTCCATACTTCCACGTGTCATGTCTGTACTTCCATGTGTCAGTCCATGATGATACCACATGTCCACCTTATCATCGTTCTTTCCTATTTGACCAAAAATTCAAAATGCCATAACTTTCTCATACAAATTTCATTTGATCCCATTCAAGAATAATTGGAAATCTTGCGTTGATATCTTCAACATGAGTACATTTGCATTAGATTTAGATACCATCATTTTTTCTTGGTTGTAGAGATCCTCCTAGATTAGTCAACCTTCTCTAGCAATATGTTTGTGTATTCAACCATGTCTCTCACAAAGTGGTATTGAACATCAATATTATTCATTTTAGAATGATAAGAATGGTTATTTTCTATAAATATTGTGCTCTAATTATCACAATATATCCTTTTATATTGCTTTACAAACCCAATACTTAAACACAATATCTGTAACCATATAGCTTCCTTACTTACACAAGTATCTACCATGTATTTAGCTTCCATAGCTAAGATTGCAACTACAACCTATCTCTTGCTCATCCAACTTATTGCTCCTCCGAATAGGTTAAACACATAACCACTTGTATATCTTATGTGATCCATATCTCTATCCAATTATTTGTCAACAAATCCTTGCATATATAACATTATGTCTGATCCAGGTCTTCCTTGGTAGAAAATTGCATAATATGTAGTGCCACACAAATACCTAAAAACCATAATTATATTTTTCCAATGCGCCTTACCCACTTTTTACATATACCTACTCAAAAATCCCACTACATGGGAGATGCTTGGTCTAGTAAAAACCATTTCATACATCAAATTCCCAACAACACTAGAATAGGGAACACAAGACATTTATTTGAAAATAAATTTACACCTATAGGAATAGGGACCTTGACCGATTTACATTCTTGCATATTGAACCTTTGAAATATTGTCTCAACATATTTCCTCTTATTCAACTAGATTTTATTGTTCACTCAATCTCTTTTAATTTCCACCAAAAAAATAAAATTTGCACCAAGGTATTTCATATCAAATTCAGAACAAAACTAAGTTTCGACATTGATGTTGATTTCCTTTTTGTTTTCAATCAACAACACATCATAAACATACAAGACCACAAAAATAAAACGATCACCAACTAGCTTGGAATACACATAGTGATTAGTTTTTCTTCTTGATAAATCAAGTGCCAATATACATATGTATGAAAATTTTGATACCACATTCTTGGAGATTTTTTTAGTCAATAATGGTACTTTTTCATCTTCCAAACCAACTCTTTCTTTCCCTTCACTACAAAACCTTCTGGTTGTTTCATGTAGATTTCTTCTTCAATATCCTCGTTTAGAAATGTTGTCTTCACATCCTTAAACTCTTTAAATTTATCAAAGAGATCATATTTATTTTGGAGGAAATAAATCCATGTGTTCCTTGAGAAATCATCCATGAATAGAATGTAGTACACATATTTACATAATGATGGAATAAACACATGTCGAAATGCATAATTATGTATCAACTCTAAGATTCTCTTTTCTCTTGTAGTTCTACATGAGAATGTTACCCGATTTGTTTTAACATATATGAAATATTCACAAAAATTGAAATCTAGTATGTAATCAAACATACCTTCAACCATACCTTTAGCATGTAATGCTGGAAGGCCCTACTCTTCAATATTTCTCAGTATTTTATGCCATAGAATTTTATTTTCTCTAGAGACAGTAGGGGTTCTATCTTCTTCATTTTCACCCTCAAGAATAATAGAATTGTTACACCTGTCAATGATAGTGCTTCCCAACAACTTGTATAGAGTTCCATTCTGAACTCCCCTATTCAACACCATTTATACTCAAAACATTTTTTAGGTTTCTATTTCATAAAATGTAGGCACACCTACATCACTCATATTATTTGTATATATCAAGTTTCTAGCCAAGTTTGGAATGTGAAAACCCCAATGGAGTGTTCTAATCCTTCCAGCCTTGTGAAACAACTTAACTCTTCCACATCCTATGATTCTGGATATTGATTCATATCCTAATAAAATATCACCTCCATTGTACTTTTCATATTCACAAAACAAATCCATGTAAGGAGTCATATGAAAATAATCACATAAGTTGATTATCCATACATCATGATCTAAATATATTGTTGTAGAATAAAAGTACACATACCCTCATTCCTTTGAGTAGATATTCCCTTATCTAAAAGGAAAATTATCATATCCCTTCCATTTAATAATTTTTTTGGATCCACAATCCTTCTTTTAATGCCCAACTTGGCCATATTTCTAGCATTTCCTTGATATTTATATCTACCTGTATATTTAGATCTCCCCTTCAAAAAATTAGTTATATTTTTGTCTTGGGTGAAACCTCTTACATATAATGCATATCTTCTCTAACTATCAAGGTTTTCTACCTCATTTCTTCCATTAGTAAGGTTGAAACCACATCATCAAACCTTAATTTGGTTGCATTACTCACAATATCTACAACTAGATTTTCCCATTAATTTGGAAAAGAACAAATTAAACTAATTCATTTATATTCATCACAAATTTTAGTATTCATAGAAAAAAATTGACTTATCATAGTTTTAAAGGAATTTATATGCTCTATCATAGAGTCTTCATCATTCATCCTTAATAAGTACAATTTTTTTCGTAGTAAAATTTTGTTTACCAGAGACTTAGATTGATACAAAGTCCCTAACTTACCCCATAAATACTTGATTGTAGCTTCTCCTGAGACATTTAATAACGTTGGATATAAAATACACAACCAAATTATACTCTTTTCCTTCCTATCCAGCTTCATCCATTCGATCGCTTCCATATCTATAGGTGCAATACTAGGATCCACAATGACCCACTATTCTTGGTCCATAAGAAGGTCCTCCATCTTAAGCTTCTATATCTTAAAGCTTTGACCACTGAATTTCTCAATTTTAATTTTGGAAATGATTTCTATTGTCTTTCAACACAAGATTCAACATCACATAGATTGCATAAAAACCAAGTTTATCATAGACCCAAGGTAAACTTGCTCTATCAAAAAAATGAACCAAAACCTTAGAAAAAAAACACTTCATCATGAAGCCAATAATATTTATCCAATACTAAATGTAATTTTTAAACCTTTTAAGTGAAACGATGCATACAACTTAATAAATATATAAATAGGAACAATGGAATACACGTAGTGCACACAAAGATTTACCCTAGAAACCCCTAGCATGGAAATCCAACAAATCTTAGTGTCACACCTTTATATTCTTCATTATATTATATAAAAAATACATAATACAATATTTAGGAATTTTGTAGCATCCAAAAGCCTTATTGTTAACTTGAATTAGATTACAACCCTAATCCTTTAATCATGACTAGATTACAATGGGTAGAAAAACCAATGGCCAAAAAACACAAAACATGACAAAAATGGACAAGAAATAGCCCAAAAATATTTTTTGGGGGCTCCACTCCTAAACCCCCAGGTAAGGGAATCATGGTTGGCACACCTAGTGCAAATGAATGGCACATGGAGGTAACCATGTGAAGAATATAACACATTCCCAACACAATTGAGGATATTGCCTAAGAACTCGAAAGTGTATATCAAATACATAAATGACCCTTAGAGTCACATATGGAGGCACGGTTCACTACAATATGTTTAGAAAAAAAACACCTCCTAACATGTCCCTAAATTAACCGTCAAGAGTTCAAAAAAAATATCTCCCATATTGTGCCAAATTAAAACCCAAGTCAGTGAAATAGTTCATTTTCAGATTTATGAAAATTTTGGACTTTTCCTTATTTAGGAGATAATCTAGAAGTAAGTTGGATTGTAAGGTTACACTTTTTATTTACAACCTTGAAAAAAATTATTATAACAACCATATTGACATTTTTATGGTATCAATTAAGGATATTTTTGTGGACTTAATTAAAGATGTTTTGTCA
>ML776731.1:0-56580 GCA_009831015.1 Picea engelmannii
AGTGGTGGTAGGTGTGAAGTGTCCATAACATATTCCTTCATGGAATTATCTCATTATTTCTTGGGCTTGGTTTTCATCAATGCATCTCATTAGTATACCATCGTAATTTCTCCTGAACAATCTATCAACACATATTGATTTTCCTTCATCTTCAATTTTATTCGCTCCTTAGGGTTCATTGTGACAGGATATTTCCCCAACCTCAAGTAGAATATAATATCTATGTACCATTCTTAATTAGCTAGTAGTTCTCCTATTGAAATTGAAATCATTCCATCGACAGAATCACCATCCATGATGAGCTTGCATAAACCTTGTCCTTTGATAGACTTTAAAGGTTTAATCTCAATTTCATATTATTGTATCTTTTCCATCCAGTTAGCCCATTTTCTTTCTCTCAATTGTTTATTCAAAAGCATATTCACCGGCGATGAGGGAAAATAGGCAATAACATGGGAGTTCAATATGTATGTTTGAAAGTGCGCTACCACTTTTACAAGAGTAAAGGATTTATTTTCCAATTATCAATACCTCAATTCATAGTCATGTAGGGTTTTTCTCATGAAACTTATTGGGAGTTCTTCACCTTTGGTATTCTTCTGAGTAAGAAGAGATGAAACAACTGTCAGTGTAGCAAATGAATAGATGATGAAATCCCTTTGAAAATCCAGATTAATGAGGACTAGAGCTGTGGTGATTTCTCCTTTGATATTATTGAAAGCCTCTTGAGTATTAGTTGTCCATTCGAACCTCTGCTACTTTTTCAATAACAATTTGATCGACTTTATGATACTTTCATAGTCAGGAACAAACCTTCACACAAAATTTATCTTGCCAAAAAATGATTGGACTCCCTTCTTGGATGTTGGGGGTTGATATCATTTATTTATTTAACTACTTTTGTATCTATATAAATCCCTTCCTTACACATAACGTGGCCCAACAGTTTTCCTTGAGTTACAATGAAAAATAATTTCTTTGGATTTAGAGAGACACCATATAATCTACATCTTTCAAAAACATTTCTCAAATGATGGATATGATCACCCCTTGTTTTTGAATGCACTGTCAAGTCTCCCTCAAAAATTTTATTCTTGTTATGTTTCTCATGCCAAGATTTGTCCCTTACTTTATGAACTTCTTTGTGGAACCCTTCTAGGATCCTATCTTCCTCCATGATCATCCATTGATTCAGCCTATCCTATACTTCGCCTCGTTCTGTCATGTTCGTAATTGTTGCTATGCGCAAGCTAGGTACCAAAAATTCTAGTGGAACCACTGCTTCTTATCCATATAAAAATATGAATGGTTTTTTTCCTGTCAACTTCTTTCATGTGGTCCTATATGCCCATAATACTACTGGTATCTTTAGGTCCCAATCATCCCTACTGACATTACAGATCTTCATCAGTGCATTCTCAAGAATCTTGTTAAAGGCTTATATTGTTCCATTTGCTTGTGGATGATATGGTGTACTTTTTGTATGATGGACTTCAAATTCATCGGTCATAGCCTTAATAGTATTGTTAATGAAGTGAGCTTCTTGGTCACTCATCAAAATCCTTGGGAAACCAAATCTATTGATCACTTGCTCGAACATGAAGTTTGTTGTTGTCTTTGCACTACAATCTTTGATTGGTGCTGCTTCTGCCCATATTGTCAGGTATTTTTTCGTGGTGATGATGTACCTTGCTCCTGTCCTCTTTGTTGGTGGGTTAATTGGTCCCAAAAAATCTATTGTCCATTTATCGAATACCTACAAAGTTACATGTGGTTGCAGGGGCATCTCGCCCCTTCAGTTTGGTTTACCAACCCTCTAACATACATTGCATATCTAGGAGTATTCTTTTGAGTCTCTGTGAATGGTCGGCCACCATAGTCTTGCACGCAATACCTTCTACACGGTCTCTTTCCTGCGTAATGTCCTCCCGCCATTCCATCATGGGATTTTCCTAAAATCCTTGGTCTTTCATGTTCTAGCACACATCTTCTCAAGATGCTATCTACGCCCATTTTGTATAAGTGTCCTGCAATCAACTGATAGTTTGTAGCCTGAACTACTGGGTTTTTCTTCTGCACGGTGTTATATTCATGTAGTGCAGTCCCTATACTCAAGTACCAGATGATGTCTGTGAAGTATTCATCGACGATCATGACTAAAAATAATTGTGCGTCTGGAACGTTGTTCTCTAAATTTGTAGGTTCCTCCCTGTTCATGACCCTTGACAGGTGATCAGGTCCTGCATTCATCTTCCCTGGCTTGACTATTACTTCAAAATCAAATCCTTGAAACAATAATATCCATATGCAAATTCTCCCCCACAACACTGGCTTGTTGACTAGATATTTGAGCGTTGAATGGTCTATGAACATCTTGAAATGTTTCCCCAATAAGTAATGTATGAACTTCTGAAGTGTGTAGAACATAATTAGGCCTTCCCTCTCGGTAGTGTTGTAGTTTTGCTCTGATTCTGACATTTTTCTTCTAGAAAATACTATATGATGATCCAATTCTCCTGTTCCTGGCTACGCCATAATAGCTCCAAGTGTTATGGCCAATGCATCTACATGTACGTGGAATGTCTTCTCCCAATTTGGGAATACTAGTATTGGTGTTGTTACCATATTTTGTTTCAATGTATCCAGACCGTGTTGACAATCCTCATTCCATTGGAAATTTGTATCTTTCCTTAGCAGTTTCTCCATTGGCACGGTGATCTGCGCTTACCCTTTTATAAATTTTCCGTAGTATCCTGTGTGTCCCAATGTCACTCTTAGTTGACAGATTATTTTTTGTGGCGGCAAGTTAATGATTACTGCAATTTTGGCCAAATCTAATAGTAAACATTGCTTGCACACTATATGGCCCAATAGTATCCCAAACGGTGTTTCGAAGATGAACTTTTTGATGTTTAACGAAATATGGCACTACCTGCGTCTTTCTAACATCAGCCAAAAGACCTCTACATGGTATTTCAACAGATTATAGATTGTCCAGTCATCTAAGTATACCTCTAGAAATTGGTGAATAAATTCTTTAAATGCAGCTATGACTACTATGAAAAATATTGTTGGTGCATTTTTCAGTGCAAACGGCATGACCGTGTACTGGTAGGATCCCCATTTTGTAGAAAAAATGGTTTTGTATCTGTCTTCGGGTGCTATCTTAATCTAATGGTACCCTGAAAATCCGTCGGTGAATGAATAGACTTCCTTCCCTCCTACATTCTCCAATACCTCATCTGTGAAGGGTGTAGGGAATGTGTCATGTAGGCATGCATCGTTCAACTTCCTCAAGTCAAAGCATATCCTTATCCATCCTTGTTTTTTCTCCTAAACTACCATCGGGCTCATCCATTTGGATTCTTCCACAGGTTCTATGATTCCAGCTTCGAGCATCCTATCAATATCAACTTTGATTTTTTGCTTGTATATCATATTTAATCTGTATGGTCGTTGTCTGATCGGTCTTGTCTCAGGTCTGAATGGTATCTTCATTTCACCTAGCTCTCATGTTATTCCCTTGCTTTCTACTGTTTTCTCATCCCAAAATTCTCTAATGCTTTCCATTTTGGGATTCTCAACTGTCCCAATGTTGACTTTATTCACCTTGATTGGCGTAGCAATTACTTCTTAATCTAGAGGTTGGCCCTCCACTTCTCTTTTGCCTTCAACTTCCTCAATCTGAATATCGCGTAGATCGTCTTCATCTGGTGCTTCTTCCTACACATGGTTGCATGACAATAGTTCTTTCACTGTTTGTCTGTTCTGCTATTGTTCCCTTGTTATGAGTTTGAATTTTGGTTTTTTAATGAATATCACCCCTCTTATTTTTTTAAGTTTTGTATCTATGTTGGGGTTCTCATATTCAAATGCGAAAGTGACTGTAAAGTTTTGTTGTAGTACTGTCCAGCTTGTAGTTCCTTTGCGCAGTTCCTGGTCTATATACCAGTTTGTTGGGATGCCCTCTAAGGTGTGTACAAAATGATGAGGCCATTCCTCTCAAGGTTTCATTTTCCACAACACTCTGCACTTCTCCAAGTGTTTCACTGGTGCCCCCTGTCCATCGTACTTCTATTGCTATTTTCTTCTTTGTTATGTGCCAAACCTTATGCGCAGTAACTGCTTACATTGGTACTAGTCCTTGATTGTTTCCTTGTGTGTGCCCCACCATCTTGCACGTGTGGCCTTGAGTGTTATATCTAGTTCTAAGAGTCTCTGATTTTCTAAAACTTCATCCTTGTAACATGTCAAGAATGTTTCTAGATCATTTACCCCATGGAAACTTGGTGGTTCCCTTATCTTCGTACCTACCCATCTTACTACGTGGTCTATTCTTGCGCATCTTCTTGTGGAAAATTCGTGTAGCCTTCGTTGCCAGTTCCTAAACTCGTATCTGAGTCTGAAGCACATGAATTAATACTCCGCTAACTGAGTATCCCATCTACAGTTGGGTTTATGTAATCCTCATCTCACGAAGCTATTTTGTACTACTAACTAATTTCCTCCAAGTCCAAGCAAGTGGGCTCTACGAACCTTTCCCCTTCAGATGGGTCTAATGGATTAATGACCCTATATTCTCCTGACTCGAAGGTCATTTTTCATGTCTTTAAGTTTATTATGGCCTGGTTATCAAACACCCAATATAATTCAAGTAATGTTGGGTAAGGTGTTGTGTCATCCACTATCACTATTAATTTGAAGTCAACTTTAGTGCACACTCCATCCAAATCCATTATTACTTCTTTCATCCTCCCTATTGGCAGAACCGTGTGTTGATTTTCCAGATTCATATGAACGGGTGAATATCCTAATGTGGGCTCTCCCATACATTTCCATGCCTTCTTGGGTAATACATTGAATTCATATCCTAGATCCAGTATGATATCTCCCATGTTGAAA
The DNA here is from genome assembly GCA_009831015.1 of Picea engelmannii. Taxonomy (NCBI): domain Eukaryota; kingdom Viridiplantae; phylum Streptophyta; class Pinopsida; order Pinales; family Pinaceae; genus Picea; species Picea engelmannii. The sequence goes on from ML776731.1 coordinate 4,903, forward strand.
TATCCAATGTTGGCGTTCAGCGTGAACTCCCTACTTTTTCTTTTCCTTGTATGTAGGTGATTGATTGTTTTTTTTTCTATCTTTCCTTCTATATATATGCTAAATATTTCTAATATATTTTTTAATATTTTGACAAAGGATGGATCATTTAGTAATTTTACAGATGATTTTAGAAAGCCTTTGATTGTACTTACTTTTCCTAGGGGCTGCATTTCTTTGGTATGATCCAACGATGGAGGCATATCGTACTCTGGTACTTCCTTAGTATGTTGCACGGTTGAGGTCAATGCAATGTCAAGCTTAAGAAATTATTGTTTGGATTGCTTAAATGTTTCCTTCTCGTTCTGTGCATTGAACGACTTCCTTGGTTCGACATTATTCTTTACCCATTGGTGTTGTACTAGCTCTTGTTGGCCTGTGTCATTTCCTATTTTAGCTCCTCCACATGTAACTATGTTGATGTTTCTTTCTTCATCCCTTGATTCTCCTAAAATCCATTAAAGATTTTGATTGTTCTGATTCCTCTTTTCCTGGATCTTCCCTAAAAATGTAGGACATTCTTCCGTGTCATGATCTGATGTGCGAAAATACATACAATTCACTGGTTGAAGTGGACATTCTCTTCCATAATTTCATGTTTGTTGACAGTTGTGACATACCACTGGTCCTCTACCTCTTCCAAAGCCTCCTCTTTCTCGTCCTCTTCCTCTGTAGCCAGCTCGATCCCCTTGCGGTGCATTATACCGAGGCGCTTGGTTATACTACACAGTATTGTAGTGGGGTTGCATTGCGTTGTACTATGGATGTGTTGTATATGGTTGTTGTGCAGTATTATATTGTTGTTGTGCAGTGTTGTATGGGGCTGGTACCTAGTTAAACTGAGGTGTGGCTTTCTTAGTCATCATTTTTGCATGCACTCTATATGCATCTGATGTCCTCTCTCTCATCAACTCCATGGTTCTACATTCTTTGTCATCGTGGTCTACTGACTTGCAAAATTTTCAATGTGAACTATTTGGGATTGTCTGTTACTTCTGCATCATTGGGAAGTGATATGGATCGTGGCCATGTTTCTTATAGATTTTGAACCATAGTCCTCCTGTTGGTAATGGATTGGGAATTCCTACTACCATGTATTGTGTGAATGTTGGACATTCATTCTTATGATGTCATTATGTCCTACATGTAGTAAACCAAACGACTTCTCATTTGTCCTTACTTTTTTTCTGGTTTAGATGGAACTTTAAGTTCTTCAGATCTTCCTTCATCTCTTCTATGGATGGATTTGTCTTCTGATATTGATTTTATTCTAGTTGAAGGGATGCCTGCAAAGCTTCATCCTGTGTCTGAAACTTCTGTTGTTGCAGTGGATATTTTAAGTGTGGTAACAATGAATTGACTAACAGGTGCCTGTGTTGCATATATGTCATGAGTTATTTCAAATTTCCTTCAGTCACTTGAATCTCTGGTCAATCTTCATTATGGATTCTCCTGGTTTCTATCGGATTTATGTCATCTCATTCATGTATTGATCCTCTAAAATTGGCTTCTAAAATTCATTTATCAGTAAATTATTGATATTTGCAATCGTTCTGGTTGTCCCTGGTGGATGATTTGTGGCTAAACTCATATACCAATCCAGTGCACAATCCCTTAGTGTGATTGTTGGTTGTGCAAGTTTAGTTTCCTCATCTGTGATTTGTTTTTATTCCCATATATTTTCACAGATAAATAGGTGCTTCTTCGGGTCCTCTGATGCTTCTCCTTTGAATTCTGGTAACCTGTTGGTTGGATCATGTCCTGCCATCCTGAATGTTGAAATACAACCTCCTCACGGTGTATATACTTGACTAATGCTTCCTGAAATGGTTTCCCTAGTTGTTGTTCCTTGTGTAGATGTACTTCCTATTGTCTTCCTTCTCCCAAAATTTGGTTGTCTAAATGGTGGTGTTATTTTTGGTTTGTTAGTCGCACATGGTTTTATCGGTTCCACACTGACATTAATATGGAAAGGATTGTTTCTTTCTCTTCCCGCTCTTGGACCTCTCGTCTTCCTCTCAAATGTTGCATGTAGGATTTCCTCAATCTACTCCATAGCTCGAAGATCCTCTACCTCGTCTTCATCACTTGCCAAGCCTTCTCTCGTGGATACAACTCTATTATTGGTGTTCACTTTGTATTGGTAGGGTACTCCATTGCGTGTCTTTCCAGCTGTCGCCATGATCCTCTTGATCTGGTCTTCATCCATCATGATTGGGTCCAAGGTTTCCTCCATCTTTCCTTTATCCACTTATCCTTCCATTTCTTCTCTTTCTGTCAGTGCTTCCTCACTTCCCCCATCCACACAGGGAAGTTTAGTTGTTTGACTCCATTGTCATTACACCTTTGTTATAGAGAAATATCTTAATAGAAGTATACAACGATCTAATATACCTTCATCGAGGCCTTCGTAGAAACTCTTTCTTTGTTGCGTTGTACGACTTCATGGTATCTATTACAAATTATTTTATAAAGCCTGCTACAATACTGTCGAGCCAAAAATCTATTGTACGGGTGAATTGTTATTCACCTGCTATAACTGCGTGATCTGGACTAAGCTCCACTCTAACTGTCAGATCCAATTTTTTGCATGGTTTTCTTTCAACCTCAATATCCACTCCTACAATAAATGTGGGAAATCATAGAAAAATACTTCATGCAGATCAGTAAACACATACTTCTCAAGATATTTGTGTGGTGTTACTCTAGGGTTTTTTTATCTTTCTGCGCAAACTCTAGCTCCCTTTTTTTCATCTAGCTTTCGATCTTTGCTTTTGTGGGATTCCATGGTCTCAACATCCCCTTCTAGTAGTGCACTCTCTCACCTTCTCGTCATTTGATTTGATATTCTTTTGACATGCCTCCCGCAAATCTTACATTCTTTTAACAGATCTCGTCCAGTCAATCCTATGTTGTTCCAACCGGCAATGGAACCATTTGTTGGTTTCTTATTTGGTTTATACCTTTAACATGATTGGCTCAGGTTCAAGTCTACTGGGGATCCAACAAAGCCTCTAAAACTATCAACCCTCCTGGTAAACTAGAAGGCAGTGCACCGCACAAAGCGAATTCTGCAGTCTCACCCGAGATAGTCTTAATGGGTAACTGAAATACTCAAGTTCTTGCAGTCTAGGACTGAATGGGGATCTGTGAGTTTTTCACTGTGAATCCTATCTAAATATTAAATAAATATACTGTCATTCTCATTCATGCATGTAATGTAGCTAGATACATTGCTTCATTCATACATCATTCTAACATTTACTCATAGACAATAAAAGAGGGACAAACATTCAATCACATAACACATGTTTTACCATGGTTCACCCCCCCGGGATACGCCCACAAATATCTGGCTCTCTAGCTCTTTTATTATGGTAGTTCCAAAACTATAGCACTGTGCACTTTACAACTCGTTCTCAGTCGGGTCGAGATCTATTATGAGGCATACTAGATCACACCAGGCTCCTCATGCTATGACCTAACCCTCAATATTTACCCTTCTGACCCTCTACAACTCAACAACTTACAACATTGAAGTTTATTACAATGGTATTACCAACAAGTTACTCCTACTCAGACAGGTAACGATCACTAATTCCTTTCTCTCCTGAACTCTAACCAACAACCCCCTTTTTCCTAGAAATCCTAGGTATCTATTTATATACGTGTTACTGGATCATCAACCATTACAATGTATTACAAAAACCCTAACCCTAGCGTTGTTAGGTCTTCCATGCATGTGTGCATGTTGCTTCTCCTTCCAGTTGTTGCTTTCATCTTGCATGCCTTTCTTCCCAAAATAACCTTTCTTTCTGATTCAGCCTACTTCCAACAAAGTATTATACAACGAATATCCTCCTTTTGATTCTTCTCCTTGTACTCTATATGCATTTGCAGTGCGCTCTCTCATCAATTCAAATAAGTGACAATCCTTCTCTTCATGTCTGAAAGACTTGCAAAAGTTACAAAATAGATTTCTCGCAATACTCTGATACTTTTGCATCAATGGACAATTATGAGGATGGTGACCTGTCGTTTTATCAATCTTGCACCATAACCCTAATGGATTCAGAGCTCCCATATTCAAATACTGCTAAAACGATGGACATTGATCCTTATGATGACCTTATGTTCTACATGTGATACACCAGACTCCCTCACACTTTTCTTTTCCTTCCGCAATTTCCTATAACTGAATAGTTAGTGAAGTCATTTGTGACTGAACTTGAGCCATCCCTGCATTATTTTCTCCTACAAGGGACACTTTCAATTTCATAACAATTTCGAGAGATTCTAATTGTAATGCAATCTTTTGTTGCATCAAAGGGAAACAAATATATGACAACAATCCTGCATTAAACCACTCCCTATGTTGTTCATCTAGAATCTAAAATGTTATTTGATCCTTTATTATCTTGAACCTTTGATCGTAGTATCACACTGATTCATTTATTATATGTTTGATCTCCTTGAAATTTGTAATGTAATGCGACTGAGACTTAGGCTTCTAGAATTATTTCGACAAGGGTTGTCTTACATGTGTCAATGTTTTAGTATGACCCACAGGTGTAGAATTATCATATTTCATATACCATAATAATGTGTGATCCATGAAGGTCGTTTCCAACTACACAATGTTCACATCATCATCTTGGATGTTCTTTAACATCCATAATGTGTCACAAATGAACAAATGATTTTTTGGGTCTTCTAAACTGACCCCTTGAAAGAGAGGCATCCTTAAGGTGTGATCTACCCCTACCATCGTATTCTGCATGATATTCTTTCTTGATAACACTGATTGATTTTGACTCGACGTACTACTTCCACTACTTTGATTAGTTCTACTACTATCTTTACTTCCTCCACTAACTACAATTGACAAAACTTCTGATCTTACCTTATTTCTTGGCGACGCACAATGGGTCGTGGGTTCGACGCAAAGTCAGATATGAGTGGGATCTTCTTCTACTGGATGAGACAATGGATATTTTCTTTTGTGTTCAAACTCCCTTTGATCTAGAGTATTACACAAACATCTCTTTCCTCAATCCCATTTTGTTGTCCCTCTCTCTTAGCCACAATCCTCTTCTTATTCGTTCTGAATCTCTTACCACTACGCAATAATATGATCTCTTCATTTGTCACACACAGTTCTTCTCTCGACATCCTCAGCCCATCCATTCCTCATTCCTTCTCTTCATCCCTCCCTATGCTCAGATCATTCCTTGGTCATCCCCTAGTTCCCCATATGTGCACGAAGATGCTTAGTAATCAAATTCCATGGTCATAACTTTTTTTTCGCACAAAACCATCATAATCCACATAGATAGTGAATTTAGGTATCATATATATGGTCCTTTAAAAAATCCTCTCTTAGCAGTACTAAACGAATGAGTACAATCTATGGAAAATTCAGGAACTTAACCTCCCATCACAATATCTAACCAGTAATCAACTGCATGTGATGTCTTATTGCTTACTGCATCAACCTGTGAGATCAATTCAGGGGTCTAGTTCCTTGGAACCATAGTTCGATATCTTCCGCTATGTTCAACAAATATCCGAATCCACTCTGCTAAAATATTTAGGAACTGAGTGAAAATAATTTCATGTAAATTTGTAAACACATGCCTTTGTAACCATTCCTCTGCACTGATCCTTGGATTCTTATTCTGATCTACAACAAACTTGATCTCCTTAGTATTCAACCATTCTCTGATATCCTCCTTAGTAGGCCTCCACATCCCTCTCATTCGTAGATCTCAGTCCGGAAAACATAACCATTTTTTGGCACGTAGTGGGAAGACCCAGGGTTAAACATTAATCCATCAACAAATCCAAGATATTGGCCCTTTTGATATCACCTGAAAGTAGGTGAAGTCTCACCCAAGGTACCTATGGGGACTACAGGAACCACGCTTTCGTAATCATGGGGGAATATGAGGAATTCATCCTTATAGTTTACTTAACATTAATTAATATATTCTATGCACAAAACCATATCAATACCATAACATATGACATAATCATCCTACTTAACCATTCAACATATGTGCGGGACTATCCAATACATATTCATATTAACCATTAAGCATCTATTATATGTGCGTAGTGAACATGAGAGAAACAAAAATTCATCATAACAACATACAGACATCAAAACACAAGGATTTAAAGTGGTTCAACCCAAGTTGGGCTATTCCCACAATGACTGCCTTCTTATATTATTCATGTTAAATCCTTATAACAGGTGCGCACTGCGCTCATACAATAATGTTAAGTTAAAACTCAAACCTTCCAAAGTTGTTCTTTGTTATAGTGCACACATACCTCTCGATTGATATTCAACTCATCTCATACTCATCAACCAACTCAACTCACACAAAATTCTCCTCCAAAAACTCTTACTGATCAACTCACTAACTCACTCACTCTTCTTCTACCCAAAAAACCATACATATTTATACATATACATTGGGGCTTTTCATGTTACAATGTGGGAAATTTTTTTCCAAAACTCCTAACTAACTTCCACCTTTTACGTGTTGGCTCCTGAAAATGCATTAACTGTCTTCTGCATGTGTTGTTCCTTTGCTAACTTGTGTCACGATCCACCCCTGCGCAACTCCCAAAACTTACTCAAAAGGACCTGCTCCAACATAGTTTCTCCAACCTAAACTGTGTGGGTATATGGGGTTGAGAGTATACATGACCGACTTGTGGTACTAATGTTCATTTATGTCTAAAAATTGATTTATTTGGGCCCTTGTGATGCCATTTTCAAGTATGATTCTAGACCAATCAATTATATTCATCGGGGGATAATGTGGTAGTAAGTTCCTTACATAGGAATGTCACTGTTGAGTATGTTACTTGACCAATTGTGGTTATGCACCAGGGACTTGAGTGGTAGCAGGGTCCACGCACACCATAAAACTGCAAGGTATGGGAATGTTGTAAGTTTAGGGGCCTCTCCACCATGTTATGGTTGATTAATTAGAGGTTTGATTCTTGATTTGGTTTGTTAGATACTGTGAGTATCCAATATTTTATTAGAACTATGAGATCGAATGAGAAGACTTGTTGATTACTTGGTGAATTATCATATACCGTCATTGATATTTATCCCTACTTGTCGGTAGCACTTAGGTTTAGGTGGCTACATTGGTTGGGCGGAAAGATGCCCCTTGGATGTAATTTCCCCCTCCATTGACGATTTTTATTATTATGAACTAGTTTGGACCAATGACTGGTCTTCATTGACATAAGGGATTACCAATACATTAAGAGTATTCCAATGCTATGATTTTTTTAGATGAGTTGTTTTTACTATAATCATGGTTGTGTCCTTTATTAGAAGGTTAGTATTTCTAGTTAGATTGTTATGCTTGTTGATTTTAGAATAGATTAGATCAAATGCTAGTGAGTTTCTTGAATTCTTAAAAAAAAACTTATTTATCGTGTTACATGGGCAACACAAAGTGGGAATTTCTATTGTGTTATTATTACAAAGTGATATCAGCTAATGTCTCACAACTTGGTGTGTTTAAGGAAGTGTAAAGAATAACATGATTCATTGAGATAAAAAAAACTTGGAGACTAATACTCAAAAAAAATTCTTGAAATTATGTTAAATGATTTATTTACCGACTATTTTAAATTCTCCTTTCTAACTATTTAAATTTATATCTATGAGCTTCATTTATTATGCTTCCTTTATTTTCTCTCTTGCTTATTTGGCCTTTATTTCTTGATTTCTTTGTTATTTCTTATTCAAAATGTTGCATGATTCTATTTCTTAGCTTATAGAATATTTCATAATCTTTATTACTACAAAACAAATTATATAGTGTGGAGGATAACAATCATTCCTGCCAACCATCTAAATAAATAAAACTCAATTAACCTTACACACATATAATTTTCACATTAATTCTACACAAGGACACACATATATAATATACATATATAATTATCATTTTATATTAACATACAAATTGTATCCTAATAATACTAGTGTATATCCATCTTAAATTTTGATATACAACTAAATAAGAGAGAGTGACATTATATAACATTACATAATAAAAAAATTAAATTACATAATAAAATTAAATAAAAAATAAATAGCTTCAAATAAACAACGAGGGTTATACTGATTTTTTTAAAATACATTAAATTAAATTACACAATAAAGGGGAACGGAGAAAACGACCACCAAATAATTTCCAAGCTTCAAGCTTGGAAAGTGAATCACACAATTGTTCAATTTAGATCCACTTGTTTTAAAGAATGTTTGCATATCGAACAAATTGCATTGGATTACTAATATAGAGTGATTAATTAGAAGTTTGATCCTTGATTTTGTTTGTTAGATATTGTGAGTATCCAATATTATATTTCATTAGAACTATGAGACCGAATGAGAAGACTTGGTGATTTATTATATATACTTATTAATGCTTATCCGGGAGTAGTACTTAGGTTTAGGTGGCTATATTAGAACTATGAGACCGAATGAGAAGACTTGGTGATTTAGTATATACCCTTATTGATACTTATTAATCTTTATCCGGGAGTAGTACTTAGGTTTAGGTGGCTATATTAGTTGGGTGGAAAGATGCCTATTTATGTAATTTCCATCCATTGACAATTTTGATTATGAAGAACTAGTTTGAACCAAAATTCGTTTTCATGGATATAGATTAAGAGTATTCCAATGCTATGATTTTTTAGATAAGTTTTTTTTAATATAATCATGGTTATGCCCTTTATCAGAGGGTTAGTATTATTTAGATGATTTTTTTTTAATATAATCATGGTTGTATATTTTATTAGAAGATTAATATTACTAGTTAGATTGCTAGGCTTTGCTGATTTTATAATAGATTACATAAACTGCTAGTCATTTTCTTGAATTTTTAAAAAAATAACTTATTTATTGTGTTATGTGGGAAATACAAAGTGATATTATAAGTTAGTGTCTCACAACTTGGTATTGAAGGAAGTGGAATGAATAACAATATTGATTGGGATAAACAAAACTTGTGAGATTTGAATACCCAAAAAAGAATCTTGAAATTATGTTAAATGATTTATAGAATATTTCATAATATTTATTGTTACAAAACAAATTATATGGTGAAAGGATAACAATCATTTTTCTCAACCACCTAAACAAAACTCAATTAACCCCACACACATATATTTTTTACATTAATTCTACACATATATTATTTTTACATTGATTCCACACATATTATATACATGTATAATTATTATTTTATATTAACATATATAATTATTATTTTATATTAACATACAATTATTTTATATTAACATACAAACAGTATCCCAATAATACTAGTCTACATTCATCTTAAATTTGAATATACAACTTAATATGAAAGAAAAACACTATGTAAAATTACATAATAAAAAAATATATATATAAATAAATAACTTCAAATAAACAACGAGGGTTATTCTCATGTTTCTTTGAAATACATTAAATTAAATTACACAATAAAAGGGAACAGAGAAAACTACCACCAAATAATTACCAAGCTTCAAGCTTGGAAAGGGAATCACACAATTGTTCAATTTAGATCCACTTGTTATAAAGGATGTTTGCATATCTAACAAATTGCATTGGATTACTAATATAGAGTGAATAAATACTAATTTGAAAAGATCCTTCAGCTCTGGCTGATCTTCTGAACAGGTTGCTGAAGGAACTTCATGTGTTGGGTCTAAATTTGCAGAGACTGATGATGAAAATTTATTTTCAGTTTTTAAGAATGGTGAAATTCCACTGATACGGTATAAACAATGGCGTGAGAAACATTGCTAGATAGTATGCAGCGGATTTTAATGCGTCTGCCTTAACAACAACAACTTCCATTCGGCAAGCCAGAAACTTGCAAAAGAACACCTGAAGGAATGTCTGCATATTAGAGCTTCTTACAAATAAAACTTGAAAAAATAACTGTCAAGTTATTCAACTAAATAAAGAAGCACGTCCTACTGATTCTTTTATAGAAAATATATCAGATGTTCAAGCTGATTTAACTGCAGGAATTGATAATTCATTGGATGAAGAAATATTTTATTTTTTCCCACAGACAATGCTTCAATCAAATTGTGTGCCAGAGATTTCTCATCCTGCGCATGACAAAGATGCCGGGAATCCAATGATAGAGGTTCTCGGATTGTTTTGATAATCTCCCACATGGAATAAGTCAAAGCCCATTGTTGAAAGAAATATTTAGTATGGGATCAGAGTATTTAAGTCTTGGAGTTAGTACAGGAAAAGAGAGAGCAGGGAAAAAATAAAGGTTCTCAATGAAGAAGAAGTAGTACAAAGAACTAAGCAAGTTTCGAATAGTTGCGCGGATATTGTGCTGACCGCGCCTCTTCGTCCTCGTCAATCTACATCACATCCGATCTGCAAGGAGGCCTGTCTTCTGGGAGCAACGCAACAAAAGTGGGATGCAGATCCAACCACCAAGTGGCGAAGAGGAATTGGGTTGGATCTGCCGGCTTCCGCGGAAAGCAAGTCGGTATTACCGAATCGTAGGCGAAAAACATGGAAAAAAAGATCGCCTCACGTTCACGTTCACGTTCAGCGACATCATTATCTTATCTCCATTGCAGATTTCGGCTTCCGAAGGGCACGGAGAAAGTCAACTATTAACTTTGACTTTTTTATACCCTTTCGATACCTAATCTGATTCTGACGTTTCTGAATGCCCTTTGGAACTCTGACTTTGACTTTTGTCGATGCTCTTCAACATAGAAGAGAGAGCGACATGCTTATCTCCTTTGCAGATTTCGGCTTCCGAAGGACACGGAGAAAAGTCAACAATTAATTTTGACTTTTTTTTATACCCGTTGGATGCCTAATCTGATTCTGATTTTTCTCGATGCCTTTTGGAACTTTGACTTTGACTTTTTTCGATGCCTTTTGGAACTTTGACTTTGACTTTTGTCGATGCCCTTTGGATATTCTGAATCTGACTCTGACTTTGGGTTCTATCGATACCCTTTGGATCCCTGAATCTGCAATGGAATGGAGTTAAGGTCAAATGCTGACTTAAAGTTGCGATATGGAAATTTAAAGACTACAGTTTAAATATTCTATATTTTGATTAGTTTTAAGGTAATATTTTTTTAGAGATATTTATTAAATAGAAAATTGTGATTTTTTTTTATAGATTTATATTATCACATTCCAACCAACAAAAACGAAGAATAAATAGACAACACCAATTTAAAAGTTTTGTTATTTTGTTTATACCTAAAATTATGAGTACGTTACCAAATCGGATACTTGAACGTGACTCGTGCCAGCGGATGGTATCTCTCATCCCGATGATTTAGGAGCATCACGGAAATTTTTAAATATATGGTCGCTATTGATAGAGGAATGGAATGATTTAGGATATGCGTTTGGTAGTAAAATGTTATGTTCTTACTTTAATTGTATTTAAATTATAAAATAATTAGTTAATTGTTATGGAGAGTAAAAAATGGTTATTTTTATTAATAAAGTTCACATTAGTGAGTGGATTGTGGATGGTTATTATTCCTTGCAGAAGATGTAGAGGGATTATAGGGATCAATAATTTCTTGACTTTATATTAGTTTGTGGTTTGTCTACAAATTTTTATATACTTTGTAATGTTCGAACTACTGCAGAAGTAAAAGCATTATTTTTTATATATTAAAAAAACCCATATATGTCATGATCTAATTTGATGATAGATTTGAGGTCTTATTGTCAGCTTCACTATTCCCAATGAATTATATGTTGCCATATCCAAAGTTTTATCATGTATAGTGTTTTTTCTTAATTTGTACTATTTGTATTGAAATGTTTTGATATCCAAAGTTTGTACTAATAGATTTGAGGTCTTATTGTACATGGATAGTCAGTTTTCATATTACTTTTTCATCTCAGCCAATTTTATTTTTTTGCTTAGTCCCCACTCTTCGACCTATTGTTATTATTATTATCATTTATTACTATTACTATGTGCGATTTTTCTTTATTGTTGCATACTTTGAGAATCTTTGTCATTGTTGCGTATGTAAACAGGCCTGCCACATTGCATTCTTTCTTAAATGTTTGCATAGGGCGACGCTCTTCGACGGTTCTGACAATCTTAAGTGTTTACCTAACAGGTCTCGCGGCCTTAAATGTTTATTGTACAGATGTGTTACAATACAGTTTCGTTCCATTTTTTTATGGTATTGTTTGCAGTGAAATTGTGCAATATTGTTTTCCACCGACATCACTGGTTTAGTGGTTGATTCTTATTCGTTTTTTCGTTCCATGCTGCTTGTTGTTGTTTGATTCAACTTTGCAAAGTTGAGGTCCTACAGTTGTAGTTGGACCTCTTCGTGGTTGTTCATTGGTTTGTTGTTCTTTAACTTTGCAAGTTGTTGGACCTATTGTTGCGGTTTGCAAGTTTTTTGGGGTTGCGCTCTTGTCATCCCTCGTTGACGGGTAATTTTCCCTACCATTGTTTCGTTTTTGTTCATTTTTTTCTACTTGGTGTTTTGCACCTTGCAATGCAAAGGGGTTTAGAAAACGAATGTGGAATTGTCACAAGGGAGAACCATCTACCGGGGTGTAGTGACAGGGAATGTTTTTATTCTCTGGGTCAAAAACTCTATCCACATGTTGCCTTTGTCCTGTGCTTTCTACTTTGCATAGCATCTTCTGTCTCTGAGAAGCTTGTAGGATGCACACCATGAACAGGTTCAAATCGGTCTTTGTGCTCAACAAATTTATAGTGTTATTTATTTGCGTTGTTTCTTCTGTTTGGTTCACTGTTCAGTGTAGGTTTGTTTTCTTGTCATCTGTTGTGGCAAGTCGGGGGGATTGAATTTGACAAGAGGAAGGTTGAAGGATACATACCAGGATTGGTACGTTGTTTCGCTCTTGTAGTTTTCTATTTGTCTTTTTTTCCCCCTTTCTTTGTTTTCATACAAACTTAAAATAGCTAAGAAACAACTTGAAAATCACAGTTTAAGGGATAAAACAAGTAATAGATGTCGAGCCATATGAAATAGATACAGACTCCATTATACATGACAACATCGACGAGGTGTTTCATTTAGATTCGATGCATCATCCTTGAAATCAGTTTTGCAAATTCCCTCAAGCTTGATGATAAGTAGTTGTATTGATGTTCATTTGAAGGAGCACGATCAGAAGCCCAGTCGAGGAAAATTGTTGGATTATTTGTGGGACTTGAGGACTGGGGTAAGTGACGCTCATATGAATGGGGAGTAGGATCACGACAAGAAACCCAGTTGAAGAAACTTGGTCGAGTATTTGTGGGACCTGAGGACTAGGGTAAGTAGTCGTACTCATGCTCATATGAAGGAGGATGACTCGTCTTTATGGGACCTGAGGACTGGGGTAAGTAATTACATCTGAATGGAACCATTGTTCTTGTAGGAGACTTCAATATTGGCATGCTACAAAATAATGTCAAAACAAAAGAATTGGAAAACTACATGTGCAAATACAGTCTTCGCTTTCTTTTGAACAACACAAGCCATGTACAAAACACGTTTATTGACCACGTATGGTCAAATGTGCCCATTCCTCAATACAACATCTTTATCTCAGACATATACTAGTCTGATCATGATACAGTTGGTATTGCACTTGAATTATGAGATATACATCAAACATATTGCAAAGTCATATTTCTATGTTTCAAAGCATATCTGTGTAGCTTGTTGCAGAAAACCAAATTATCCAACTTCTTAGTTTTTCCTACACATACTTCTCTGGTCACCATAAAATGCACTTGAATTATGAAATATACATTAGGCACCTTGCAGAATCATATTTCTATGCTTCATAACAAATCTGTCTATGTTGTTGCAGAAAATCGAGATATCCAACTTCTTAGTTTTCCCTGATTTGTAATTGATTTTGGTCACAATTGTTTGTTGCAATATATATATATATATATATATATATATATATATACGCACAAACTTGAGTGAACTAAAAAAAAAGAGGTACATTCTTCTAACACTATCTGTTACTCTATTCCTCTTATTCTATTTTATTTAGTCTATGTACATAGTACTTGTTTCTTTCTTTACCTGTCAACTTATGTTCATGTCCATTTTGTTTTGTTCTTTTGTTCCTAGAAACAAACAGGAAAACTAGACGCTGCAAAAAACTCCTAACCAAAAATGTAGAAGAATCGATGCAAATGTGTGTATTTCTACCCGTGTTTCATATCCAATAGTGTTTTGTTTACTCTGTCTGTATTTGTTGAACTGGTTTGCAGTTCCGTTTTTTTTTTCCTCTTTGGATAGTCCATATCTTCCTCTACATTAACTTGTCTTTGTGTCAATTAGATTTTATGTTCTTCTATCTTGAAATAAATAAATTTGTACTCCATCTTTTCTTTTCATGTGTTCCTACGTAACAATTTTCTTTCATGTCGATTGTATTCTATGTACTGTGAGGCATACAGTTCTTACCTCCCTTTTTTTTTCTCTCCTATACTTAGCCGTTCTCCCTTTTTTTCTTCCCCTCTAGTCCCATGTCTATGATCATGGGTTCCTAGGATGGCGGAGTCGTAGATTCCATGTCCATATATATCCTTATATCATGAGTCTGACCGACCGCCATTCATTTTCATAGTTCATGAATTTTATGGCTGTGGGTTCCTGCGTAGTTGCCATCGAACTCTCATGCCCCATGTGTGCGGTATACATCTTACACCCGAAACTTCGGTGATCTACAATTCAACCCCCGACTCGAAGTTTGCGACTTATTTTTCCCAGCATCTATTGATATTTCAAAGCATCTGTTGATATTTTTCCCATACATTTATTACCTCCCTTTATTTTTCATCTTCTATACTTAGTCGTTCTCCCTTTTTTTCTTCCCCTCTATTATTCATTTATGATTCTATATGTAGTCCCATGTCTATGTTCGCGGGTTCTGAGGATGGCGGAGTCGCAGTTTCCATATCCATCTATATCTTTACATCACGAGTCTGATCGACCTCCATTTGTTTTATTAGTTCATGAATTTTATGGTCGCGGGTTCCTGCGTAGGTTCCATAGAACTCTCATGCCCCATGTGCACGGTATACATCTTGTGCTCAAAACTTCGATGATCTACTATTCAACCCTAGACTCGAATCTAGTGATTTATTTTTCCCAGCATATGTTCATATTTCAAAGCATATGTTGATATTTTTCCCATACAGTTCTTACCTCCCTTTCTTTTTCCTCTTCTATACTTAGTCGTTCTCCCTTTTTTTCTTCCCCTTTATTATCCATTTCTGATTCTATACTTAGTCCCATGTCTATGTTCACGGGTTCCCAGGATGGCAGAGTGGCAGATTCCATGTCCATCTATATCTTTACATCACGAGTCTGCCGATCGTCATTCATTTTGATAGTTCACGAATTTTATGTCGGCGGGTTCCTGCATAGGAGCCATCAAACTCTCATGCCCCATGTGCACGGTATACATCTTGCGCCTGAAACTTCAGTGATCTACAATTTGACCCCAGACTCGAAGCTTGTGACTTATTTTTCCCAGCATCTGTTGATATTTTTCCGAGTTTGTTTCAACAGTCAGCCAATTTTATGGTTGCAGGTTCCCCCCCAATGCATTATCGAACTCCCATGCCTCGTGTTCATACATACATCTTGTATCCAAAAATTCAGTTATCTACAATTTGACCCCGAACTCCTTGAACTCAGAAGCCTCACTCTTTATCGAACTCACAAATTGTATATCCATCTATATCTTGACATCACGAGTCCGACCGAGCACTCTCGTTTCCTTAAACAATTTTATATCTGCGGGTTCACGGGTAAGCGTTATCGAACTCTCATTCCCTGTGTTCCGAGTATACATCTTCCATCCAAAAATTGGTTGATCTACAATTCCACCACGGACTTCCAGGTTAAAAAAATTACCAAAGCATATTTAATTCTCCTCCATGCCTGCCACGTTCGCCCCTTTCCAATACACATTAATTATGATTTTACTGGTGACATCTCACCACAGATGTTTGAAAATATTGGCATTGATAAGCGGAAAGCTCGAGGTAGTCTCCCATTAAAATGCATTTATGGGAGAATATTATGGAATATGATTAGTTTCCTCTTTCAATCTTGAATTTGCAAAAAAATGATGGTTGTTTTAGTTTTTTTAAGACGTCAGTGTAGAAAGAATTCAATATTGTGCTGGCCCTCTATTATCTACAAAGGTGTTCACATGATGCTTCTCTTTAGTATTGTGCATGTAATTTTTGTACCTTACAAGTTTTCATATTTGAGGCTCTGCTTGCATATGAAAATGTTGCTCCATCATTCCAATTTGAACATAGTTTGCATTTGGGCCACAGAGAACAGTAATAAAATAAAATATATGAAAATTGTTCAAGTAAATATAAACAAATTATCTTTTGACTTGAACCTTCTTTTGTCAATAACCAAGTATATTACACAACTGTCAATGTTTTCCCTGCTTTTCAATAGTTTCTCGATTTCCCTTCCATCTTCACACGCTTTCCCAATGCAAATTGATGACGCTTTTATTAGCTTTGAAAAGAGTGGCATTAAAAGATGAAAAGGTCGAGGACATCTTCCATTAAAACACATTGAACCAAGATTTACCGGAGATTATATTATGATGTTGCAGCGTCCATTTTAAATACAATGAGGAGCAAAGGGAGATACCTTGAATATTTTTGGGCATGAGGACTAGCATTTTCAGTGGTGAATAAATTATGACTACTACTCATCCACTTCTGCCTAGATGAAAGTTATCTCGACATCTGAAATTGCAACGACACATTGTATCCCCAATTTTTTTTTACTTTAATAACTTGGTCACGTGATGCACCGAGAACTATATTCTGAACCAACAGATTGTCTAGATGGGTGACCATTTCAAAATCTTCCTATCTCCTAAAGTATTTCGAAAGATGTTAACAATTCCCACCCCAATGCCTACTTTCAAGGGAGATAATTGCAAACAGTTCTTAAAGAAGTATGGCAATGAATTAGACCTCTTGTCCAAGTTATTACAGGACCCAACGCCCGCTCCCCAGGATAGGACCATATTACAGGTTAGTGCATGTAAAAACCTTTTTTAGAAAATTGCATGGCTTTTCACGAGGACAATGAGACAACAAAGTGAAACTGACATCTCTCGGATGATTTTGTATATTTTATATTTTATAGTCAAGTGACAAAACATATTCCATTACCACAAGCTGATTTCCATTCATATATCTTCCCAGTTATTGCAATTCAGGAGGCAGAAGAAATTTTTTATGCAATCTTATTTAATTTTTGTTGTGTCAAATTGTTATCCATTTCTTGGACTATCTATGTGTAGGAAGTTGAACTCTGAATTTGACACAGTAACATTCTCGTGCCATAAATTATGGAGACACGACGCTTTCCAACAATTTTATAAGGTCTTTAATTATTTTGTTTCATTTTTTAAAGCATTGATATTTGGAAAGTATTTTCCCCGGTTTTATGGCCAACCGACAATCTTCCTGGGTGGGAAGGGAATAGTAGAAGAAATGAAGAACTATAATGTTATAAGGATTTTCGGGTCTAAAATAAATCCTTGCTTCCTTCCATGTCACATATATGAAAAAAGGAAAGGACAATTCATCTCTATGCCTTGGAAAGTCCAGGATTTCATGGTCAGGAACCACTTCAACAGTTCTTCCACTTACACTATCCTAAATGGACTCTGTACCAGTACCAATGATTCGCACAAGAATAACCGTAAAGACCTGGGTGAAAAAATTGCCCAATCCATGACTGCCACAGCCAATACCATAACATCTCGTAGCAGTACTCCAACGGCTTACCCAAGTAGCAAAGTCACACACAGTTCTTCAAGCAGAGGAGGAGATAAGAACCCTCCCTCTAGCAAAATTGAAAGTTGTCACAGGCTTCCCGCAGGCAAAAAATGAAAAACAATAGTCCAATAACAGGAGGGACTGAGGGGAGAAATTGATATCTATGATCTCTCCCTCGAAGATATGGAACTAGAAATTGACATTGAAAAAATGTTCCCTAACGATGATCCCCTAGAGAGCACTGCTCCTCACAATCCTAGGATGGAAATAATGGGCATAGATACATTGGACAAATAAGAGTCTTTTGCATTCCAGAGCATTGTTTTTTACAGTGAATCAAGAAAATTGATTATTAAAAATAGAGATGTAAAGAATAAGAAAGTGACATCTCGTTCAGATTTCAACCTACACAACATGCATCCTTCCCAGAAATCCAAGATGCATCGAGCAACTGGAGATTCTCTAGACAAATCTATCAATGACGTTGAAACGGAAAGCCCCATGTTAAAGATGTGAATCAAAGAATTGGAGGAAACTCTAAAGTCTCTTCCACTGTTTGCTACTCCTTTGGAAATGGTCAAGTCCACTGCACTTGTGCCAAAGTTAAAAGGATCAACAAGCCTTCTCACATTGGCCCGATATTATGTGGAAACGAATATAAACAAAATAGTGGAATTAATAACAGAAGCTTGGGAGATGTCAAAGAATATGGTCTCTTTTGGAACAAGAGCACATGCTTTTCATGAGTATCTGCAGGAAGATCTCAAGAATGAGCAAGGTTTTTATCTTGATGAAATTTTACCATTTGATGTTAAAGTTACCGGTATGACGGATTTCAGAAGAAGATAGGAGAATCTCCCTTCCCTGGATCAAATAGACCAACTAAACGCATGCTAGAAAGAAAAGGTAAAGAACCTGATTGGTATCATTCAAGAATGTAGCCAGACCGTATCTAAAAGAGACAAACTATTCAAGAAGATAACTGAGATAGATCTAGCTACCAACACCATTGAAGTCCAGGACCCGAAATTGATATTAAACCTATTTTTTTTAACCAATCAAGCATTTGATGATCAAGTTCATATCTATAAAAGACTTTCATTTGAAAATTTCTATGGCATTCTTGAATATGGTGAAGATGACGTGAAAACTTGGCTAGTCGGTTATGCAATTAGAAACAAAAATATTTAAGAAGAATTGCACAACTTGTCTATTGATCTAAGGGACTTGGAAAGTAAATTCTTCAATATAAAATATGACATGAAATGAACATGGCGCCCATGAGGAGCTACATCGAAGAATGGTTGAAAAAGGGTATCGTCCAGATTACCAATGAAGGTCAAAGCTGGGGAAATCCATAAAAGGACATTAGTCAACAAATGGCAAGGCATGGGACACCATCATATTAAGTTGATACTGATTACATTCTTTTGTCTTCATCCACTTATTCTAACAAAGCTTTAACCCAGATCTAACAATTTTCTCTTTCTTCTTGCCAGGTTTTGTTGTTTTCCATCGCCAACTTTCTTCTTTCTAAAAACTTCATTCTTGTACATATTTTCTTTATAGTCCGTGGCAGTCCTAATCGGATTCATTCTGGAAAATGTATTTTTATTTCACAACATATGTACTGAGCTATAGTTTTTTTTACAAATTCGAAGACAACGTTTTTTTGGGAAATATTCTCAAATGTATTTTGTAACCCAGTTAATCTGAATATAAATATTTGGGGTTGTTCTATGTTATTATTCAATGATTGGTATTTTTATTTTGGAACTTTTATTTCTTCGTAAAATTAATTCATTTCATTGTACATGTTCCTGTTATATATTGTGCATATATTTCAGCTTCCTATATTTCATAATATTCTTAGATATACAAACTGTAAAGTCATATATTTTTTTTCTTTGTTCCTTGTAGGTTTGAGAAAAACAATTCGATCCCAAAACACCATTCAAATTAAAAAATGGTATACTTTTGGACCACAAATAATCTAGTAAAATACATTAATATGGATACATTTTAAATAAACATAAACAAAATCCATTTAAACTTGAACCTGAATTTCTCGAGCTCTTGGATTGTTCGTGGGTTGATCGGCTAGCGAACTGTCAAATCCTCATTTCCATCTATATCTTCACATCAGGAACCCGAACGACGACGGTCCCTTTCAACACTTGGCCAAATATCTCACCGCGATGTCCCAACTTAGCGCCATCGCATTCTTATCTCGCGTGTTTCGTTATATACATCTTGCACCCAACACTTCCGTCATATCAA
The DNA here is from genome assembly GCA_009831015.1 of Picea engelmannii. Lineage (NCBI taxonomy): Eukaryota > Viridiplantae > Streptophyta > Pinopsida > Pinales > Pinaceae > Picea > Picea engelmannii. Next base: position 25,116 of record ML776731.1, read on the forward strand.
TTTTTCACCCAACAATTCCGTGATAAAAGATAAAGTATAGAAGATGGAAAATAAGGGTTCATATATTGACATCTGTGATAGATGTCCCATTTGCTCACAATTTTTTTTCTGCATGTTTCTGGAGAAGTTATATACTTATTTCATATACTTTGAAAGAAGTGTGAGGTGGCAATTGCGTAGGCTTCAAAATATGGTGGAAAGGCTTCCCGAGGAGACATAAAGCCCCGACTGTCAAATTGTATATATCGTAACATTTCAGTGCAAAATGTGTAGCACGAAGAGGGTGTTCTTGCCATCCTCAATTCAAATCCATTTTGCTATCACTAGTGACAACTCAGTGCAATTCAAATTCACTCTGATTTCACTAGTGACAACTCAGTGCAAACAACACTTCCATGATATACATTTTGCACCAAACATTTCCATCATTTACAATTCGACCCCATTTTCCAAAATTTACCTTGTAAGTTGCTTGGCATCGAACCTGACTTTTTTCGAACTCATCGATTAGTCCTATATCGTCACATCATGAGATCGACCGACTGCAGTTCCTTTCAACACTTAGCCAATTATCTCTCTGTGGGATCGCGGTTGGCGCTATTATAGATCTTGCACCTAAAACTTGCACCATCTACAGTTCCGCCATATACATCTTGCACCCAAAACTTTTGTGGTCTACAATTCATCCACATATTGGAACATGGTTTGCATTTCGAAAAAAAAAATCTATTAAGACACATTAATATAAATACAATTTAATTAGTCCTATATCGTCACATCATGAGCCCGATCGACCATAGTTCCTTTCAACACTTAGCCAATTATCTCTCTGCAGGGTCACAACTTAGCGCTATTGAATTTTTATGCCCCTTGTTCCATGATATACGTATTCAACAACAATTTATGGGAGTCCGACTGACCCCCGGGTTAGCACTATTATAAATCTTTCACCCAAAACTTTTGTCATCTACAAGTGCGCGATAGACTTCTTGCACCTAGAACTTTCGTACTCTACAATTCATCGTGACTTCACGCTATCGATTTCTTATGCCCCCTGTTCCCTGATATACAAGTGGCACATAACACTTAAGTGATATACATTTATCATCAAAAAATTGCATCATTTACAATTCGACCTCGGTTATAGAACCCGCATATCTGAGAATCCGCAATCTGAAAAGTGGCTAGGCATCGAATGGTTAGCGGTCGGTCAGAGTCACGATATAAAAGGATGACCACAAATGTGATCTGATGTGTCCCCCAATGCGTGCATTGGGACATTTTCGGAAAAAAGGGCTAAGTAATGAGAAAGAGAGAGTAGAGGTGAAAAACGGTCAGAAGGGATTCAAAATAGGGTGATAAGGGTTCCAAAAGAGATGTAAGGCCACACCTAGAAATTTTTATATATATTCTTCTTATACTTGTGACAACTCGGTGCATAGGTTCTCTTATTGGCATTAAAAACCAAAAAACTTATTCAACAACGATTTATGGGAGCCTGACCCACCCCTAGGTTGGTGCTATTGTAGATCTTGCACCCAAAACTTGCGTCATCTACACTTCTTCCATATACATCTTGCACCCAAAACTTATGTGGTATACAATTTGTCCACATATTCGAACATGGTTTACATTTGGACCACAAATTATCTGTTAAGATACATTAATATAAATACAATTTAAATAAATATATTTAAACTTGAACCTGAATTTTTTTGAACTCATCGATTGGTCCTATATCATCACATCATGAGCCTGATCGATCGTAGTTGCTTTCAACACTTATCCAATTATCTCTCTGCGAGGTTGCACCTTCTATCGATTTATTATGCCCTCATTTTCCGTGATATACATCTTGCACACAATACTTCTGTGACATACATTTTGCACCAAACACTTCCGTCATTTACAATTTGACCCCATTTTCCAAAATTTACCTTGTAAGTTGCATGGCATCGAACTTGACTTTTTTCGAACTCGTCGATTGGTCCTATATCATCACATCATGAGACCGACTGGTCGTAGTTCCTTTCAACACTTAGTCGATTATCTCTCTGCGGGGTCTCGATTGGCACTATTATAGATCTTTCACCTAAAACCTATGCCATCTACAATTCCTCCATATATATCTTGCACCCAAACCTTCTATGGTCTACAATTTGTCCACATATTGGAACATGGTTTTCATTTCGACCACAAATAATCTACTAAGATACATTAATATAAATACAATTTAAATAAATATATTTAAACTTGAACCTGATTTTTTTCGAACTCGATGATTGGTCATATATCATCACATCATGAACCCGACCGATCGCAGTTCCTTTCAACACTTATCCAATTATCTCTCTGCGGGATCACAACTTAGTGCTATAGAAATTTTATGCCCCTTGTCCTGTGATATACATATTCAACAACAATTTATTGGAGTCCAATCGACCCCTGGGTTGGCGCTATTATAAATCTTGCACCCAAAACTTCCATCATCTACAAGTGCATGATATACATCTTGCACCCAGAACTTTCATACTCTACAATTCATCACGACTTCATGCTATCGATTTCTTATGTCCCCTGTTCCCTAATATACGTGTTTCACACAACACTTAAGTGATATACATTTAGCACCAAACACTTGTGTCATTTACAATTCGACCCCAGTTATAAAGCCTGCCTATCCGAGAATCCGCAATCTAAAAATTCGCTAGGCATCATTTGCACAAATGTGACTCCTTCTTTTATATCATGACTCTGATATTCCGCCAACACGCGCAGTCAAAATTTTTTGTAAAAAAGGCTAAGTAATGAGAAAGATAGAGTAGAGGGGGAAAACGGTCGAACAGGCTTCAAAATAGAGTGACAAGGGTTCCCGAGGAGACATAAGGCCCTACCTGGAAAATTGTATATATATTATTCTTCTAATCATGACAACACAGTGCACAGGTTCTCTTATTGGCATTAACATCCAAAAAACGTATTCAACAATGATTTACCCCCCGGGTTGGTGTTATTATAGATCTTGCACCCAAAACTTGCATCATCTACACTTTCGTCATATACATCTTGCACTAAAAAATTATGTGGTATGCAATTCGTCCACATATTCGAACATGGTTTACATTTAGACCATAAATTATCTATTAAGATACATTAATATAAATACAATTTAAATAAATATATTTAAACTTGAACCTGACTTTTTTCGAACTCGTCGATTGGTCCTATATTGTCACATCATGAGCCCGACCGATCACAGTTCCTTTCAACACTTAGCCAATTATCTCTCCGCGGGGTCACGCCTTCTATCGATTTCTTATGCCTCCTATTCCGTGTTATACATGTTGCACACAACACTTTTGTGATATACATTTTGCACCAAACACTTCCGTCATTTACAATTCGACCCCATTTTCCAAAATTTACCTTGTAATCTGCTTGGTAGGGACTATGCTGCCACGCAACACTTGTTATAAGTGCATTTGTAAATATTTAAGATTTTATATGGATATTTATATATTTAATAAAAGATTATGTAATTTTTTTTCAATATTGTTATTGTACTTGAGAGATTTGTTTTAGAAGCTTTTCTCCTTGAAAAGGCAAGTGTACATAAGTTTATATTTTTTATTGTCATTAATACAAGAGGTATTTATAGGGTTTTATAAATTTTATCTTTTCTTCTTTGATTATTCACTACATTTTATGTGAATGCTTTGAAGTTTTGGAATGAAGTACATTACACGTGGTTTCAGAGCTTTTTCTTGAGTAAAAAAATGGAGATTTTTTTTTCTTTTTTTGTAATTTTTTAAGGGAAAAAGATGATGGAAGCATTCAGATCAATTTCTGAGACATTTTGTGTAGAGTTTGAAGAAACCATCCACAAATCTCAATTCCTTTCAAAAAAATACACAAGTTCAAAAGAAATCATTCAAAACGTAGTGTGGTAAATGGAGTTATTGTTGATTTAAAATCAACTTTTCTTTTAGTGAATGTTGTACTCATCTTGTTGACATAGTACATTGAATCATCATTGAAGGAGATCACTCTCTATTACCTAGGTAGTCAAGTAGTATAACTAAAGGCATGGTTGAGCCTCCTTAGTTAGTTCCCTAACATATTGGGCCGAGTACTACTGTTGGACCTTACATGTATGTGAGAAAGATATAACACCTAACACTCCCTTGTCCTGCGGACTTGATAACATTTTTTAGTGAGCTCAACCATGGTGGATCCATATGAACCACCTCATACCAACAACCTAGACAATATGACCACCTAGTATACTACTTGGAAGTTCGACAACATGGGCACTCAATATCCACATCTTAATGGTCAATTTCAAGAAATGAAACAGAACATAAGAATTAGGGATCAAAAGTTGGATCAAAAGTTGGATGAGAAATTGGATAAGTTGGCACCTAGGCTAGCTTGAGGCACACTAGAGGAAGAACTCTGGAATGCACAACATATTGAACCACACCAAGAAGAAACTTATAACTTAGGGCTCTTTAGCCATCGACATGCCTCTTTTGTTCCTCACAACCATAAACCAATGGATAATAACATATGGTATTGTTTTCCTAAGGTGTATCTGGACAAGTTTGATGGTTCTGACCCATTAGGATGGGTCACCAGGATGGAGAATTACCTCACCCTCCATTGGTGTTAATGATGACATGATGAAACATGCGGTGGGGGTCTTGTATATGGATCCAAAATGATAGCAATGGTGGGAATGACATAAAAAATCCTATGTGGGATACATCAATTGGAGTCAACTTGTTAACGTTATCCATGCACATTTCAAGAAAGATACTCACTATTTGGGTGGCTTACCAAGTTACCTAAAATAGGCTTAGTTGTATACTTTATGGTATCCTTTCATCAATTAGCCACACGTACAAAGAACTGAATAGATTCTTTCTATAAAGAATGTTTCATTAGTAGCCTCAAGGAGGAGATTCGAGCACAAGTCAAAATGAAATGTCCTATTGCATGGTTGGAAGCACCTCATAGGGCTCTAGAAATAGAGATATTTATCAATGCACAAACTAAAAACCCCTCGTTCATTCCCCACACTTGGCATCCCTGGTTTGATTCCCCAAGAAAAACCCCTACTCATCCCTTGAAAGTATAAAGGTTGCCTCTAGTGAAATGGTAAACCACCAAAGATGTGTACTCTACTATAATTGTTATGAAAAATATGCTCCATGCCATAGGTGTAAAATAATAGAAGTTATTCTAAATTGAAATGAACACTATGTGCTTGAAAAAGGACATAACTACTAAAGCAACACTAGGGTTACTGATTGAACACAACAACACTCCTATTCAGGAAGCTAGTGAACCGCAATTCCCTCAGGAAGAACTCCTAATATCCTTACATGAATTTTTAGGAATTTCAACTCCACAAACCTTGAAACTTACATGCTACATCAAGCACCAACAAGTCATAGTCATGGTTGACAATGGTTGTACTCAGAATTTCATTTACAAGTGAGTGGTAGAAGAAACCCATTGTTTTTTCCATCTGATGCGCAACCTCGAAATCATGATAGCCAATGGAGATATGGTTAAATGTGGGGCCATATGTGAAAATTGCAAACTCTAGATGGGAGACTATCACCTCAAAACCCATATATTTTCTATCGATATGGGTGGTTGTGATATAGTATTGCGGGAAGAATGGTTATGCAGTTTGGGACTAGTCACCATGGATTTCAAGGAACTATATATGAGTTAAAGAAGGTCATGTACACACCTTTCAAGGGATTCAGTAAGTCCCTCCTAAAATATTCAACTCTCATCATATGGAGAAGTTATTAAAGAAAGGCCACTCTTGCATTATTTCCCAATCTAATTCCATACAAGTTATGGAAAGTATAACGAAAAAAATACACCTAGACTTGCAATTGTTCCTCGACAAACAAAATCAAGTATTTGAGACACCAAAGGGTTTACCCCCTTTTCGTGGATAGCATGACCTTTTTATTTTCCTAATTCTATGAAGTCAACCACCAAATACACATCCTTATTGACACCCCTTTTTACAAAATAATGAAATAGAAAAGATCATCCAGGATTTATTGTAGGCAAGGGTCATACATCTCAATACAATCCTTTACTTATCACTAGTATTCATTGTGTTAAACAAGGAAGGAAATTGGTGCACGTGTCCTTATTTTAGGGCTCTCAATAATTTTATAATCAAGTAAAAAATTCCTATCTTAATTATTGATGATCTCTTGGATGAACTTCATGGAGCCAAGTTTGTCACTAAGCTTGATATGTGTTTAGGATACCATCAAATCATGATGAAAGAAACAAATATTTCTAAGAAACCATTAGGACACACGAAGGTCATTATGATTTTCTAGTGATTCCCTTTGGTCTTTCTAATGCTCCATCCACTTTCTAGAGCCTCATGAACAATATTTTCAAACCCTTCATATGCAATTGTGTGTTGATATTCTTCGATGATATATTGATCTAAAATAAATCATGAGAATCACACATAGAGCATGTCAATAAGTCCTTTCATATTTTGAAGGACAACCTTGATTATTCATGAAGTAGTCCAAATGTGCTTCTAGGTCTCATGAGTTTGAATATTTGGGTCACAATGTAAGTCAGTATGGAGTACAATTCAATCCCAAAAAAGTGGTGTCCATGCAATATTGGCCCCACCCAAAACATCAAAGAGCTTGTTGGGATTCCTAAGAATTATAGGATACTACAATAATTTTGGGAAAAACTATGCAAAAATTGCAACTTCCCTAACTTCACTCCTTAAAAATAATGGCTTTGTCTAAATCAAGGTAAAAGAACAATCCTTTGCTACTTTAAAGGATTCCATGTATACCACTCTAGTATAATAGTGTTTAATTTTAATAAAACTTTTGTCTTTGAATGTGATGCCTCAAGAAAATGTATCATAGTAGTATTGATGCAAGAAGGATGCCCCTTGGCATTCGCCAATAAATACTTGTGTGACTACAATTTGGAAAAATTCACATATGAGAAAGAAATGATGGTTATCCTTCATGCAATGGAGAATTAATGCCCATATCTCATGGGGAGGTGATTTTATATCATCACTAAACATCATATTTAATGTACCCTAGTCCCATTGAGAAACATTGCGTGCAGAAAACACATTAAAATTAAAATTCTCAACTTTATAATTTCTTGTAGCTTACTAGTTATAGATTACACATAGATTTAACCACTTATGATACCATAAATATAAATTCAATTCTATCATGAATAAAAAAATAAATGTAACTCTTCAATCAAAACATCAAACACATGACATTCATATAAAACATTTACACAACATAATATCATCATAAAAACAACAGAAAACTCATTTGTTAATAATTAACCAACAAGCTGCATACAAAGGATGAACCTCCTCGCCATAGGAATTGTCATTTATTTTATCTCCATAGCATTCCACCTCCGAGACAAGGTTATGATTCAACGAGGATATATGCCCCTCTGGCTATCCACTCTCTATGCACATCATTCCCATACCTAGGTTCTACTCCCCACAACCTGAACTACCCAAGGAATGTACCCCATTCAATACTTACACTCCCTAGGGTTGTACCATCATTTATCAGGGCCTCTATTGCACTTGTTTAGCCAAGAATCTCTCAGCTAAGGAATCTAAGAACTCTTAGCTTCTTTAGGATTTCTCACAGTATCCTTCAAAAGGCTCTTTAGTCATTTCCTCAAAAAGAAAACATACTACATTCTTACAACCCATTTTAACAGGCACATAGGCCTCTTTCTCAGCGTAAAAAAAAACCAAAAAATGGTTTCCTTCATTCACAACATGGTTAGTGTTCTTCCCAACACTCATCTCTCTTCTTGCTGCCTAAATTTTGCATGTAAAACTTGTCCCTTTTCTCCATACGAATTTCCCTTCTTCTCCCTTTCTTTATTGACTCTCACTCTTCTCAAAGATGATTGTACTTCATCCCATGCTCCCCATTTACTATGGGATGTGACTCCTAACACCCACCCTCTTACATGAGTTTAATGATTGACTTTGGGAACACTCAACAAAAAATTAGAAGGTTTATACAAACCGATAAAAATAATTTCAGGAATGTGGATTTGATTAATACCCATGAATAATTCTCCCTTGGACCCCTCTCTTTTTTGGAATCATATCCCACGATAATTTTCATCCTTATTTTTTCACAATCAACGATTAATTCTTTTATTAATTATGCAATGCACATAACATACAATTCTACTCCCAATCACATTAAATCAATACAGGCTCTTCACCCCAATATGTCAACTCAAAAACCTAATTCACATTTATACAATTACATTATAATTTGTGGGGATTAAAACTGGGGATATTAAATTACCCTCCCTATTATTTTTTCACTATCCTTAGTGCACAACACCACCAAGTGTGCACACAATTACAATTTTTGGATGTTTGACCTTTAATTCATATATAAGATTTTCAGCCCAACATCACACATGATTTCCAGCCTAAAACATAAAATTCAAAGGCTCTCCAACCCCAATAACCATATATACAGAGGCACCCTAGCCTAAAACATATATATACATAGGCACTCTATCCCAACACACACACACACACATAAACCATTGACATTCTCCTACAATTATCTTTATTTCCACAACAAACTCTTTTCCTATTGACCTACCCAACCCAAGGAGTGTATCCCTTCATTGCTCACAGTCCATCAGGAATCCCATTCATTTATCATGGTTGACCATAGGAATGTTCCTCCTTCACTTTTCTTAGTCCATCGGGTTGCACCATTCATTTATTAGGGTATCTCAGGAACATGTATCCATGAATCTCACTACTAGGAACTCAAGGGACTCACTACTAGGAAAATTACTAGTAAATAGCTAGAAACAACCTTGATGCTACAATGAAACTCACACATGAGTTCACTCTTCAGGTTTGACAATCTGGTTCTTTGATATTTCAACTCACACTATAGTTCACTCTTCAGGCATGACAACCTGTTTCTTTTGCAAGATTGAAAACTTACTTCTTCTTATTTTACTCACCTTCTAGGCTCATGCATCTCTTTCATTGTTATATACTTCCTCAGACGATCCATCATTTTCCAAGGTGTTCTTACATAGATGAATGAAAACTTTATACTATAATTCCACTGGAAATCATCCCATATGAATCATATGCATACATTCAATATGAGACATCATCATACAATTTTCATTTATAAATTTTCAAATCTGTTTTATATAGGAAAAACAAAACTTCCCCAACCATGAGTTTTTTTCTCATTATATTTGGTTCTTGTAGTGGTAGATATTAATTTTCCTTACGATATTACATCCTTTCCATATCCAAGAGAATTATCCATGTAGCCTTTTCAATTTCCATGAAACCAAACAAATTGTTAGCATATCATAATAATTTTCAATTATTAATTTCTCATTTTGTTTTATAAAACAAAATAAAATTTCCTAGGAATGAGATTTATGCTCATTATTTTTGGCTCTTGCATCTATATATATCAATATTCCTTATGGGATTACATCATTTCCATATCCAAGATCATTCTCCATGTAGTCTTCTCAATTTCCATGCAGCCAAACAAGATTGTTAGCACTCATGCACATTTTTAGTAGTTCATGAAATGAATCTCAGAATTGTAATTTACCAACAATTCAATCATTTCCATCCATTATTTACATTAAAAATGGAATTCAACCATTAATCATATCATTTATAATGAAACTATCATGCATTATCAACACACTAATCCTTTCATAATGAAATCAAACTTTACCAATAAATAAAACCAGTGTGGGAATAATCATGGCCACACCTACACATTGCATCCTTGCATTGACTCTAGAATACCATATTTCCATGTCATGTATTCCCCCATGGTGAGTTTTTAGGTCTATCCAATGCCTCAATACATCATCTAAACTCTTCCCCCACAACCTATCCAATCATTTGGATACCTTCCTCTTCAACCGATACACAACACTAGTAACATCATCCCTTCGTGTTATTCAGTGTCGGCAAAGAGGTTACAATCCAAACATCGGTTATATAATGGAAAACCATTGTGAAATTGGATTATACTACAAACTTTTCAAATCCAACCATAACATGGCCTCACACATGGCTATCTGTAATGGAATTCATTTCTACCGTAGGAGTATGTCTCATGCCTTGACTTGGTTATGATATCATAACCAACATAACACAATATGTAATTGAATTTCTCATAAATACATTCAAGGAACAAATAATAATTTCATACTCAAGGTCTCCTACATATACATAAATTAAAATATTGAGAACTTAATTGATGGGATATTACTTCAATTCCCTTCCTCATTTATGCATCATAACCAACTTCAAATGCATACCTACATTGTTGTTATTACATTACTTGTTGCTACTGGATCAACTAGTAATTTGTAGAAGCTGACATGATCCCTTCACCAACCTTTTGATCAACATTCCCACCATCCTCATCTTTCTTCATATGGATGGCTACCATAAGAAAACATTATCATCACCCTTTTTAACCATGATATAATCATTTTTCCTGGATACATAATCCATCATTAGTTTTATGCAAATACCATAGCATACTTATTTAATATATATATTAGAAAATTAATCTCAATCTACTAGAATGACATATACATGTCTAGCCATGTCCACATGCACCCATTCACATCAATATGCATTAATCAATTAATCTCATCATTCCTATCTCATGTACATGAACTCTACATTTCTTATATGCATCATGCATCAACTCTATCCTGCACTCTAGAACACATTTATTTCATATTTATTTATTTACTCAGTTGTTGTTGTAGTTGGATATCCTTGAATTTGTGTAGAACCTTGTTTCCCTATGTTGGGAACATGCCCATTTTGGGGAAAAGGAACAATGTGGAGGAAATATAGCTGGAAGGGAGGCATGCGAGGCGTGCATGGAAGAAGATGGGAAAGAAACACAACTGATAGGAAAAGAAGTGGACGAAAGGAAAATAGGCATGCAAAGGAGGAAATCGTGAAAGGCCAACATGCAAGAAGACCTAACTATGTTAGGGTTTTGGTAAGAGAATGTAATAGTTGATGAGCTAAAAACACATATAAATAGATACCTGGGAGGTCTAGGTGGTGGGGGGGGGGGGNGGGGTTCTACTTATTGAGTTTTACTCGTGTGAGAAGGAGTAATTGGTCTATAACACGACTGTAATTAGATCCAGTCTTGTAAGTTGTTGAGTTGTAGAGGGTCAGAAGGGTATATTTTGAGGGTTATATCACAGGATGAGGAGCCTGGTGTGATCTAGTCTACCTCATAATATATCTCAACCTGATTAAGGACGAGTTGTAAAGCGCACGACGATGTAGTTTTGGAACCGCCATAATAAAAGAGCTTGAAAGCTAGATCTTTATGGATGTAGCCTAGGAGGGGGTGAACCATGGAAACACATGTGTTATGTGATTGAATGTTTTTGTCCCTTTTACTATCAATAAGTAGCTGCTAAAATGATGTATGAATGAATTAATGGATCTAATTACACTACATGCATGAATGAGAATGACGATATATTTCTCTAATAATTAGATAGAATTGACAATGTGCAATTCACAGATCCCCATTTAGTCCTGGACTGCAAGCATTTGAGCATTGCAGTCAGCCATTAAGACTATCTCGGGTGAGACTGTGCAGTGCACTGCCTTCTGGTTTACCAAGAGGGCCGATAGCTTTAGAGTCTTTGTTGGATCCCCAGTAGATCTGAACCTAGGTCAAATCATGTTAAAGGTATAACTAATATAAGCAACGAACAAATGGTTCTATTTCTGGTTGTAACAACATAGGATTGAGTGGAAGAGATCTATTAGAAGAATGTTTGATTTTTTGAAAAAATGTTAAAAGAATGTCAGGTCTGGGACTGAAGTGTCAAAAAAAATGAAAATATAGAAGGGAATGTTTATACCCTGGAGACCCACGAAGGAGGAAATAGACAGATGGTTAAAAACAAAGGAAGTAGAGTTTTCACAGCAAGATAATAGAAATGTCGGAGTAACATCGCGCAAATATCTTGAGAAGTATGTGTTTACTAATCTGCATGAAGTATTTTTCTGTGATTTTCCACACTTATTATAGAAGTGGATATTGAGTTTGAAAGACAACCATGCAAAAAATAGAATCCAACAGTTATATTGGAACCTAGTTCATATCACACAGTAACAACAAGTGAATAACAAATTCACCCGCACAGTAGATTTTTGGCTCGACAATATTGTAGCAGGATTTATAACAGAATTTGCAGTAGATACCAGGAAATTGTACAGCACAACAGAGAAAGAGTTTCTACACGGCCCTCGAGGAAGGTATATTAGATCGATGTATACTTCTATTAATATCTTGTTGTATAACAACAGGGTAATGACAATGGCAACAAACATCTAAACTTCCCTGCGTGCATGGGGGAAGGGGGAAATCAGTGACATGAAAAGGATAAATGGAAGGAGAAGTGGATAAAGGAAAGAAGGAGGAGGCCTTGGACCCAATAATGATGGACGACGACTAGATCAAAAGGATCATGGTGACAACTGGAAATATGCACAGTGGAGTACCCTACCAATACAAGGTGAACACTAAGAAGAGAGTTGTATCTGTGAGGGAAGGCTTGGCAAGGGATGAAGAGGAGGTACAAGATATCCGGGTTGTGGAGCAGATTGAGGAAATATTGCATGCAACATATGAGAGTAAGATGAGAGGTCCAAGAGCAGGAATACAAGGAAACAATCCTATCCATATTAATGTCAGTGTGGAACCCATAAAACCATGTTTGACTAACACACCAAGAAGAACACCACCATTTAGAAAACGAAATTTTGATAGAACGAAGACAGTAGGAAGTACATCTACACAAGGAAAAACTATTCGGGGAGCTAGTTCAAGAAGCATTAGTCAAATATCTACATCGCACAGAGGTAGAATTTCAGCATTCAGGATGGCAGGACACGATCCCAACATCAGGTTACCAGAATTAAAAGGAGAAGCGTCGAAAGACTCAGAGAAGCACTTGTTTATCTGTGAAAATATCTGGGAAGCAAAACATATCATAGACAAGGACACTAAACTTTCATAGTTATCTATCACATTAAGAGATCGCACACTATATTGGTATATGAGTTTAGCCACAAACAATATTCAAGGGACAACCATAACGATTGGAAATATCAAGAAGTTGTTGATAAATGAGTTCCAGAAACCTAGTTAGGAGGATAAATATATGAAGGAGATGATAGAAATTAGACAGAAACCAAGAGAATATGTATGGGAGATTGACCATATATTCAAGTGATTGAAAGGAAATCTGAAATATTTCATGACAGATATGCAACACAGACACCTACTTGTCAAATCACTATTATCACACTTGAAATATCCACTACAAAAACATAAGTTTCAGACGTAGGAAAAGCCTTTGCAGGCAGCCTTGCAATTGGAAGAAAAACAATATCCGAAGACAGATCCATCCATTGAGGAGTCGAAGGAAGATTCGAAGAACTTAACGTTCTAGATAAACCAGAACAAAAGTAAGGACAAAAGAGAAGTCTTTTGGTGTACCACATGTAGGACAGAAGGACACCATAAGAATGGATATCCAACATTCACGCAATACATGGAAGTAGGAATTCCAAATCTGTTACCAACATGAGGACTATGGTGTGAAATTCATAAGAAATAGGGCCACGATCCATATCACTTCCTAATGATGCAAAAGTACCATATAGTCCCAAAGAGTTTGTATTGCAACTTTTGCAAGTTAGTAGGTCACGATGACAAAGACTGTAGAACCATGGAGTTGATGAGAGAGAGGACATCGGATGCATATAGGTTGCAAGCCGAAATGATGACAAGGAAAGTTGCACCTCAATTTAATCAGGCACCACTGCAATATAATATTGTGCCGCAACAATATAACAATGTGCAATCACAATATAACACTGTGCAACCATAGTATAACCCTGTACATTATAATCAGGTACCTCAATACAATACACCGTGCGGAGATCGCGCTGGGTACAGAGGAGGAGGACGAGCTAAAGGAGGATTTGGATGATAAAAAGGTCCAGTAGTGTGCCATAACTGCCAACAGCGAGGGAACTATGTCAAAAAATGTCCACTACCACTTGCGACATGCATGTATTGTCACACAATAGATCATGATACAGAGGATTGCATAACACTATTGGGGAAGATACATGAAAAACGATATCAGAATAATCAGAACGTACATTGGATCTCTATAGAAGCTAGAGAAGATGGAAGGAACATCAAAATAGTGATGCATGGAGGTGATAAAACATGAGATGATGCAGCTAAAAAGGAACCAGTACAACACCAGTGGACTAAGAAGAATACTGAGCCACCAAAGCAATTTGATGCAAGAAAGGAGAAGGAGAAATTTAAGGAGTCTAGACAATAATTTCTCAACTAGAATGTTATGTCTACATATACCACGCAACATACCCAATAAGTCCCAACGTATGAAATTCCATCATCATTGGACCATACCAATGAAGTCCACCTAGGAAACCAAGTAAGTTGTATTAAAACTTTCCTGCAATCTTGTATTCAAATATTTAAAGATCCATCATCTGTTATAATATTACATAATCTATTAGGTAGATGTACCACAAAATCTAAGGGAAAGTTATAACAGAGGACATTCAATCACCTCCATGCCATAAGGAGAACCAAAAGAGAGATTAGATCAAATGCCAACATCGTAGATTTTAACATGGGTGATGTGATATTAGATCTGGGATCTGAAGTGAATGTATTACCCAAAAAGACATGGAAATGCATGGGATAACCTACCTTAGGCTACTCACCAGTCCAACTAAAGTTCGAAAACCAACACAAATTTCTTCCAATAGGGAGGCTGAAAGGAGTGACAGTAGATATGGACAGAGTGAGCACTAAGGAAGACTTCGAAGTGATCAAAATCATGGACGACACAACACCATATCCAACATTACTGGGATTGAATTAGGCATTTGACAATCAGGTGATAATCAACCCGAAGACCAGGAAGATGACATTTGAGTTAGGATAATATAGGGTTATCATGCCCCTAGATCCATTTGAAGCCAAAATATTTGTGGAACGAACATGTCTAGATCTAGAAGAAATTAACCAGTTGTACGGGACCACCACGTGCACCAAAGATTACATTAATCCAATTGTTGATGTTGTACTTAGCTGGAGAAGTATCACTTCATGTGCTTCTAATTCAGAAACAGTTCTGGACAATTGGAAGTAATGCCTACATGAGGTCTCAACCAGAAGATGTGCATGAATAGACCGTGCAGTAAGGTGGGTTGGGAAAAGAATTAGATAACCTCCAAGTTTTCATGGAATAAACGACTTGGAAGAATTCCTAACGAGATATGAGAAGGAATTATCAGACAACCATAGATTGTTAGCTCTCGACATCTCACTTAAGGCTACACCTGCAATATGGTGGGGTGCGCACAAACAAAATATACAGGACCGGTACCAATGCAAAATACTACTACGCATCAGATTCGGCGCAGAACAAAAGAGGAGCACAACTCAGAAACACAATGGACACAGAACACCTGCAGAACACTTGGAAAAATTAAGAACACAATGGAGGATGATACCACCTGAGGAATGGCCTCATTATTTCATTCACACACTGGAATGAATTCCGGAAAACTGGTATGTAGACCAAGAACTACACAGAGATACAACTGAATGGAAAATATTGCAACAGAATTTCATAACCACATTCTCATTCGAACATGAGAACCGCAACGTTGATTTCGCTTCAAAAAATATTAGAGGCTTGATATTCATTGATAAACCAGAGATGGACCTTATGACCGAATATCAACAACAGAATAGGAGGATAGTTAAAGAATTGTTGTCATGCTATCATGTAGAAGAAGACATGCCAGACGAAGAAGATCCACACAATATCCAGATTCCAGAGATCGAAGGAGAAAGGGGGGTAGAAGGGCCCTCCTTAGAAACTGAAGAATTTACTACGCCTATTAAAGTAAAGAAGGTCAATATTGTAACTGAGGAGAATCCCAAGATGGCTAGTATCGGGGATTACTAGGATGAGCAAACAGTGGAAAGCATAATAGATTTACTACGTGAGTATAGTGACATGTTCCCAATGAACTTCACAGAAATGAAAGGTATTGAAGGAGAACTTGGAGAGATGAATATCCCTCTCAAACTGGAGGCAAGACCTATTAAACAAAGGACTTACAGATTGTACCCCATATACAAGCAGAAAGTAAGAGAAGAAATCAACAAAATGATGGAATTGTGAATCATAGAACCAGTAGAAGAATCAGAATGGATAAGACCCATGGTAGTTCAGGAGAAGAAGAAAGGAGGCATAAGAATCTGTGTAGATCTGAGAAAGATCAATGTTGCTTGCCTACATGACCCCTTCCCCACACCCTTTACAAATGAATTTTGAGAAAATGTGGGAGGTCAAGAAGCATACTCATTCACTAATGGATTCTCAGGGTACCACCAAATCAAGATAGCACTAGAAGATCAGTACAAGACTACCTTTGCGACATAATGGGGATCCTACCAGTACACAGTCATGCCTTTTGGATTGAAGAATGCACCAACAATTATTTCCATAGTAGTCATTGTTGCCTTCAAATAATTCATCCATCAGTTTCTAGAGGTAAATTTGGATGATTAGAAAATGTACTGCCTATTGAAGGATCATGTAGAGGTGTCGAGGCTAATGTTAGAAATATGCAGGCAATGCCAAATATCCTTGAACATTAATAAATGTATATTTGGAACACCCTTGAGAATTATATTAGGTTGCATAGTATGTCGACAAGGTTTGATCGTGGATCCTGCAAATATTGTAGTAATTGTGAATTTACCACCACCGAAATCAGTGCGACAACTGTGAGCCACATTGGGACATACATGATATTACAGAAAATTTATAAAGGGTTTGCGCAAATCACTACGCCAATGGAAAAACTTCTCAAGAAGGATACTAATATCCAGTGGAATGAGAACTGTCAGCAAAGGTTGGACACCCTGAAGGAGAATATGGTCACAACACCCATCTTCATCTTTCAAGATTGGGAGAAGACATTCCATGTGCATGTAGATGCATCATCCATAGCCCTGGGAGATATTCTGGTGCAACTAGGACCAGGGGATTTGGACCATCCCATAGAATTTTCAAGCATAAAATTGTCAGACTCCGAGCATAATTACAACACTACAGAGCAGGAAGGTCTAGCAATGGTATATGCACTTCAAAAGTTACTTAGCACAAATTTTAAGATGTTCACAGATCATTCAGCCCTTAAGTAACTAGTCAAAAATCCACTGTTGGGGGGGAGAATATGTCAATAGTTACTGTTGTTTCAAGAATTTGACTTTGAAGTCATAGTTAAACCAGGGAAGCTGAACACAGGACCTAATCACTTATCGAGGGTCACCAATGGTGAGGATCCTACAAAATTAGAGGATACCTTCCCTGATGTGCAGTTATTTTCATTCTAGGTCGTGGATGATTATTTTTTTGATATTATTGAGTATTTAAGTACAGGGATTGTGCCACATGAAATTAACACTGTGCAGAGGAAGAATCTGGTTGTCAGAGAAACCGACTACCAATTGATCGCAGGACACTTATAAAAAATGGGGGAAGACATCATATTAAGAAGGTGTGTGCTAGAACATGAAAGGCCTGGGATATTGGTAGAATCCCATGAAGGAATAGTTGGAGGACACTATGCAGGAAAAGATACCGTGTAGAAGGTACTGCGCACAGGATTATGGTGGAAAACTATTCATCGAGATGCAAAGTAATACTGTCAACAATGCGATATTTTTCACAGGGTTGGAAAACAAAAAAAGACAGGATGAGATTCCCTTACACCCACAAGTAACGCTACAAGTGTTTGAAAAATGGGCTATCATTTTTTTGGGGCCAATTAACCCACCTGCAAGAAGGTCAGGTGTGTGATACATCATCATTATGACAAAATACCTCTAAATATGGGAAGATGTAGCACCAATTAAAGATTGCAATGCAGAGACAACAACACATTTGGATTCCCAAGAATTATGGTGAGTGACCAAGGAAATCACTTTATCAACAACACTATCAGAGTTCTGATGGAATAATTCGAGGTCTACCATCAAAAAATTATGCCATACCATCCTAAGGAAAATGGAACAGTGGAAGACTTCAACAAGTTTCTAGAGAATTCCTTAACCAAGATTTGCAATGTCAATAGAGACAAATGGGATTCAAAGATACCCGTAGTACTATGGGCATATAGAACTCCCTGTAAGAAGTTGAAAGAGAAGACACCATTTAGATTTTTGTATAGACAATAAGCAGTGGTTCCATTAGAATTCTTGGTACCAAGTCTGTGTGTCGCAACAATTACAAACATGACAGAGTGAGGCACAATACAAGAAAGGTTAAGTCAGTTGATGAGCATGGAAGAAGATAGGATTCTAGCAAGACTTCACCAAGAATTATAGAAAGCAAGGGACAAATATTGCCATAACCGACATATCAAGAGAAAACATTTCAAGGAAGGATACCTAGTCCTACTGTATGACAACAAGTTTTTTCAACATCCAGGAAAGTTCAAAATGCATTGGTTGGGACCATATGAGGTCAAGGCTATCACAGGCGAAAGAGTTGTACAATTGAAGGATTTGGAAGGAACATAATTGAGGGGCATGATCAATGGGATTCGACTAAACCTATACAAGAACAGTCGACCAGCCACAACTTCAAAGTTACTGTGCAATAAGAACTGCTAAAAAAAAAAAAAGTCCGCGCGCATAGGTCAACAAGTCAACGCGATTAAAAATAAAAGAGTCCATGCACACAAGTCATTGATTCAGTGAAACAAAATAATTATAATATGCCAAAATAAAAGGGTATCCAAGCCAAGGACTCGTCCCACTCAAAAATCCCAATGCACCAGAAAAAGGATCGACGGTCAGAAAATACGGCAATTCGTAAAATGACAGTTGTGGAATTCAGGCGCCAACTAGTGGTGACTATTGAAATTGCAACAAACTTATGAAAGTATGTACGTAGAGGTAAAGAAATTAGTGAGACATAAAGGGAAAATTTTGAAAACACGGTGCACATGACAACAGTTAACAAGTACAAAGTTACCATGTGCAGGACACACAACAAAAAGTGTTAAAGGGACAACTATCAGTGCATAACAATTGTCACTTCATTGTCCCGCTATAAAGTCGGAAAAAGGGGGGAAATAAAATCATTGTGTTAATTTATAATGAGAAGAACGCATATCCAAGTGAGAGAGTGATAGTGTGAGACTTCGAGCTATCATCCATCGAGTTATAAGATTTACAGTCCAGATCTCGTCACAATGTCACCACCACGATTTGGAGTGTCAGGCAGGGCTGACAGGAACACGAGAAGTATTGCTCAGGCGATAGACACAAGGGAGAAACAGATACCCATAGTGGTGGATGTGGATGAACTCCACACACCTAATTACGAAGAAAACCCCGTGAAAATAGAGGAGGAACAAAACCGAGTGTAGGAATCTGGGTAGATGGAGGATGACACAGAGAGAACCGAATCCGATAGATCGAGGGGACCAGGGCCACAAAAGGCTAAGAAGACCACAGTTTCAACACCACAGAGCCATGAAACAAAAGTCGTACATGCAACAGTACACGAGGATGTACCAGAGGTGGGGGCCTCATCCTCTAGTACACTTTCCTGGTACGAGGATGTACCAGAGTAGCGTGTAAGGAGGGTCACAACCACAAGTAGAAGGGACCCTGGTTTTGTCAAAGATTCCAAAAGGGGTGTGCATATATGATGATATGGTTGGCAGAGTGAATTAAATCAAGTATTTTGACCGTGACGTGACAGATGCCGCCAAATTTCCAGACCTGGCACCCAAAAATTATCTAGAAAGTAGGGGAGAAGGCTCATTGGGCATGCCACTGTTAGAGCTGGTGTAGTGAATTCTTGGGCTGTATAACATCGACATCATGAACTTGTTGGATTTCCCACATTTTGGGTACGGAAAGAAAATTAATGCCTATGTCAAGCAACTACTTGCATGAGTTCATGGTGGGATCTTGTGGATGGATAGGTCGGTGCCTATCACTCTGGACCTCATTGCAGCAATCAAGGGGCTACCCAATGATGGGGAAAATCCAGAACAATACATGGAGGATAAAACCAAATCCAAGGCCATATCAGATGAGATCAAGGCCAAGTATGGCACAGAGTGCAGTAACAGGGGCATCAGGATCAACGACATTAACAATCATGTGACAAAGTTTCCCATCATACTCCTTGGATGAAAATTTACGTGAAAGTGTCGCAAAGAAGAAGTACCGTTTGGTGTGGTCGACGCCATCGCGTAGTGTGCAAAGGGGGGATCGATGATCTGGGCCCCAAACCTCTTGAACTCTTTTTTAGAGAACTGTAAGGAAACACGTGATTGAGGCTCTGAGTTCCACTACTCATGGTTACTCATCCTCATTGGCCTCATTGGATGGAAGGAACCAGTTTACAGTAAGTATTTGGAGAGACCAGGAAAGTGTGGCGCAATGCGCTACATATCGTTACGCAAGAACGCAAACCTGAAGACAAACAAGACAAATATAGACATATTTGAGAGATGTTTAGCAGAAATCCAAGACCTCACTGCAGATACATGGTGCATTTCACCAGAAATTGTCCAGGAGTTTGGACAATTTTCTAACTTCAGGGAAACACGCCATAACTTATGGCTACAAGAAAAGAGAGACAAAGCCAAGGAATGACTATAACTAAACTATAGTGTGATGAAGAAAGAGATCCATAGAGAGGTCCAGGAGTGGCCTAAAGAATGGAAGG
Source organism: Picea engelmannii (assembly GCA_009831015.1). Lineage (NCBI taxonomy): Eukaryota > Viridiplantae > Streptophyta > Pinopsida > Pinales > Pinaceae > Picea > Picea engelmannii. The sequence goes on from ML776731.1 coordinate 46,095, forward strand.
TACTGGTTATTCCAACTGCATTACAAAGCCCACAAACTCAAACGCAGGGAATACTAGCCCCACTGCACCAAATAGGCACCAATGGGGCCGAAACCAAAAAGAGGAGTATGCAAGGTCAAGAGGGGGAAAGCACCCAAGCCAAGAAGAAATCTAGAACACATAACATACCACCAAGGGGCCCTACACAGGATCCACCGCACATAGAACAACCACCAACACATCCAATGAATGAAGTGAGCATAGAAGAAACTGGCACAGGGACATAGGAGATCCCTATGGAGGAAGAACGAGGGACAGGGACCCAGGGGATTCATGTGGAAACATAAATGGGGCCAACCATTGCCAGAGATACTCAGATTCCCACTATTCCTGAGCCATCAGACACCCAAAAGAAGCGGTCAAGGGAGAAAACTAGTGGTGACTGAAAGAAGACGAAGGTCCACAAACCACAATGTCATATATCACTAACCCCGGACGGTGTGTAGTTAGTGGCGACAGTAGTCGAGGAAAGATTGGTCGAGGTGTGGGAAAATACAGAGAAGAACAAGGATTTAATTTCAGATCAAGTGCAATAAGTAAAAATTGCACTGTAGAAGATAAGGATTAGGTTAGTGCATGCACCAAAAGAAATACCCATGGAGGCTAAGGAAGGAGTGTCAGTTCCTAAAACAATGAAATTTGTAGCGTAGGTGAGCACCAAATTCATCATCACGCATGTGATGTTGTTTATTGATGAAGAGACAACACAGAAACCCCTAAAGGACATTGACGCGTTGGACATGGAATTATCCAATAATCCAACAAAGGAATTGTGTAAACTTCAGGTAAGCATTATGTAGGAGATTCAATCCAGAGAAAGAGCTGACGCTATGAATCTATAGGTATCCCAGGAAGAAAACACCATGATGAAGGAAGCCCTCAACCACGAAGCACAATGGAAAGAGAGAGCGCAAAAAAAAGTGGAGGAGATGGAGAATCATATCAACATACTATTTCAAGCCATTCCTGATGATGCATGAGCATCACCTTCAAAGACGCCAGTGCACATGTGGAGGCAAACATATGACATCTCAGCATGGATAGAATTTCTAGTCAAGGATTTAACTCAGAATTTAATTGGGTTGTTGAGATATTTTTGTGAAAAACATTTTAGAATGTAACTTGTTTGTAAAGTCTCTAAGGACTATAAGAACTAGAGATATGGAGTGTTGACTCTATCTGGCAGTAACATGCATTTAATGTAATAGGACAGATTAGGTAGGAGTTTTAAAATCTGAAATGATGGATTTCAAAATAAGACGAGAGAGATCATGAAGTTGGTCCTTAGATAGTTGATTTTTACATTGTAATAGATCAGTATGGTTAAGTGTTGTAAGGGACATCAGAAAAGGGTAGATCAGAGTAGAGTAGAGGAACACTATGTAATTTTCATTTTATGAATGAATGGAACAGACGAAAATTGTCCCAAAATCCTTATATTATGTTCATCTCGAATGTGATTTCATGAATGTTATTTTGTATGTATGCTTTGTTACCATTCAATTCATGTATGAGAGTTCAAGAGATTGATTGTATGAAGTCATGACGAAACTGGCTGAGTTTCAATCGTTTCTCTTCTGATACTTGTATGCAAGGTGTGTGTCTCGAACGTAAGGAGTGTGTCAACTGAGTCTTGGATTGGCTTAGAGAGAAGTTCAGATGGAACTAAGGAAACTTAGACTAGGTGCAAGGTGTGCATAGCGTCAAGAAGCTAACGATATTTGAAGAACCAAAGTCAAAGAATGACAGGTGGATGAGAAGCATTTTCTTTTCAAGAAAATCCTTCGAACTGAGTTTTTCAAAATCCCAGAATGCAAGGTGTACGTGGGAGATTGAAAATCCTTCAAGGGACAAAGCTCAGAAGGGATAGCACTTTCATAAAGTGTTCACAAGATACAGAAGTTGGATTCACAGGAGAAGAGAAGATGAAAATGTTCTAAGTGTCGAAATCTTCCAAGTCTGTGAAGGAGGCACAAAATCTCAAGAGGGAGATCACAACAACTGTTAGATAAGTTGCAAGGAAAAGATATGGACCGTAAAATCCATGTCCATACACTTAGAAGAAAGAATGGGAGAGATTAGATCAAAACCATTAGATATGAGCGTCATGGAACAACACCTGTTGGATCTAGAGAAAGTTGCACGAATGTTAAAACCCTTCACCATGCACATGAAGGAGCATTTTAGGAAACCCCAAGCCCCGATACAATCTAAGTCATTCATTGCCAGAGGACAGGTGGCAGTATATCTGGGAGTCGGAGGATCAACCATCGGGGAATTGGAAATGAGAACAGAGGTAAATTTATGATGAACTAGCAGCCGACGTAATCACAATTGTCCATCGGAGGAGATACATGGAAAGTAGTCAACGTTTCGCTCACTCACGCATCAAAATAGTCAAAGACCGAGTTACAAGAACTCGCAACTCATGAAATTGAGATTCAAAAACGACGATTGGATAGAGAGGAGATCTGGACCGTTGATTGTCCATAAGGGATTTTGAAGTTTCAGCGATGGGAAGATCCAAGGGGAAAGATCGTTCAATCTCGCGAAACACAAATTTGCAAAAGCATTTGAACCATTGAGTTCAGGGACATGCGATAGTAGATCAAAATTTCACTGACTCGAAGTTGGAGAAGGTCAAAGGGGCAGAGTCAAGGACTCGCGAGGTCCAGACTCATGACATTATCTGAACCGTTGGGTCACAAGAGAACCTTGATCATTGATCTAGCTGAAGGACATATCAGAAGGTTTAGTCCCAAGTTATAGCCAAAGGTCATGTGGTGGAACTAAATGAAGGAGATAACACAAGTTAGGTCCCATTGAAGTTTGGGGATAGAGAGTTTGAAGAACAAGGAATCGACTCCTTCACATCGCCAATATGCAAAACACGACGAGTGCTTTTAGGGCTCAGTCGATGGTCATAGGTGGTGGTCACGTGGGGAAAGATTCAAGGTGCTCATTCCTCATCGAGAATTGGCTATCAGGAGAATTGAGGTGGCTCATTTGCAAAGTCCTGACATGTGAGATTCCAACACACCTTTTGTGTAGGCATGCGGTCACAACCCATGATCGCATGGAGTAGAAGCTCGCTCTTGGGTGCTTAGTCACGCAGGTAGAGTTTTGGGAAAGGACCTGTGGATTCGGAGAACGAAGGTGTTATACATTATTTTCTTCATCCTTATGACCGTTAATGATGTAAACCTATCTATTTCCTTCATAGGGGTCAGTAGCCTGAGTTCTTGAAGAAAGAAGGGGGAAGAACTTTTCCTGAGAGAAGAAATGACATTTTCCTTTGTAAAAACCCTATAAAAAAGGAAGTTCACACATTGCATTATATATAGGGTGCAAGAATGCCTGATTCTCACAGGCTGCATCATAGCTAGGTCACAAGGAGTTCACATTATTCTCTATAGGCTGGGTGCGAGAATGCTTACACGTGGGAAAAACGAGCATTTTCTTGAATCTTCTAGAAGGAGAAACTTTCATGGTGAGGTGGCATTCAAATGGTTTGGATCTTACTCGCTTTCATGATTTAGTGGGATCATGCTAACCTCCTCACCTTATCCTCTTCAGCTTATAACAGGAGAGGATCTCTCATGGAGAAGGGCTAAGTTGGATTTGGCTTGGGATTGTTAGCTTAGTGGTTTTTGGGTTGGGATTGTTAGCTTGGTTAGAGTGGCTTTGAGATTTTCTTTGTCAAGATAGATTGTGAGTAGTTATCAGATCCACATTATTAGAATCCTTAGAGAAAGAAGTGTGTGGGGAATGAAGGACATTTGGAACGGACCTTATGACATCAAGGCCATGGTTGTAATCTCTCTTTCACGTTTAATATGATATAGTAATATGATTCTTTCCTATAAAGCTTGTTGTGTTTTATTGTATGATTCCTTGATCACATACATAGGTTTATATTGAGTTTATGCTATTACTATCATTTTGGTTGGATGTGTTCTTTTGTAGGATCATAATTGTATGAGCATTGGAATGGATCTAGGATGGCGATGGTGAGAGGAAGCGACATTTAAACGGTGTGTCACCTATCCCTCTTTAGTTAGTAAATCCAATATTTAAAAATTAAGGAAAGCATCATGTTCTGGTGTTTTTTGTTCTAGATCTAGGTGGATCTAGGGAGATTAGTTAGTGTCTACACCTACCGATTTATCCGATAAAAAAATTGGAGACCATACTAGGGAACAGATTGTTTCCTAGTTAGTCTAGTTTCCCTTCCTTTGATTGCTTGTTTTCTGGTTTCTGAGTCTCTGGGACATCCATCTAGACTCTCTGGATCTAGAGGTTCACTTATATTCCCTATCCTTTTTCAAAGTTTTCTTTGATTACAAACATTCTCGCACTGTACCTCTCTACAGCCTGCGAAAACCATTGATTTTCACACCCTGCTGTTAGATCCAGTGCGAAATTCTCGCACCCTACCAGTGTCTAGCCTATGAGAATACCTAATTCTCGCAATGTCCTCTACCTCTAGGCTGCAAAATTGTTTGTAAACTTTTTTGGATTGGGTCTTGTCATCTTTTGGTGACCCAGTTTTGTTGTGATCAGCTGGATTGAGATTTTGGAGCCTATATTGATTTGTTTACAGTCTACTTGACATTCTTTGAGTTACTTTTAGCCACATTGTCTTTGTTTGGTTTTGAAGGATTAGTCTCTTGCTTTGAGTGTATTTCAATTACAAAGCATGTGTTTTCTTTAGAATTTTTTAGGGAAAGATCAGATTTCTTCTGAATAGTTCGCTTTAAAAGAAAACTTTTAGTTTCAATTTCTTTGTTTTAAGAAAGTTCATTATTTCTTTTAGTGAAAATTTTGAAACAAAAAGATTTAATTTCTTTCTTTATATTAGATTGGGGGCATCCTTGCATTTGAAGTAGCAAAATTGCATGATTCTTGGCATTTTTTGGTCTTAAATTTCAAAAACATTCCCCCTCATGGCATGAATTGTGCATTGGTGTACAGTACCTTTTTTTCATTTCTTGAGAATCTTTATATTGATGAGGTTAAAAAAATTTGGGACATCGTGCATATGGGAACGATAAATGTTTTCTCCTTCTCGTAGCATAGCTTTCATCGAAATGAAAAGATTGCATCTTCATCTCTTTGCATAATTTTCGATTCGGTCAAAACACCATATTGTCCACGCCATTTTCCTCTTGAGTAACAATAGCCATAAAATAAATCTCTTATAAAAACTGATTAAACATTTTTTATACTTTCTGATAGCAAACCTACATTAGATTAGTTGTAGGGATTTGGAATAGGTGTGAAAGATAACTTTCCAAATTTGAAAACAAACATAGAATCTTGAGTTAGGGAGAGGTTAAATCCACTTATTACATTTTGTCCTGGGAAGCCCTTCTAACATGAGGGTCAATCACGAGGTTTCATTGAGACTAGCAGAGTTACTAACCCTTCTTTGTTGGTCTTGGTGTAGAGGTTGCACATATTATGGGTGCCACACACCTACTACGGCATAATGAATTTTTCATATTTTCTCGAGGGATAGAATCCCCAAAATCCTATGGGGTTTAGCCCAAGCTAGCTCTTCCCTTTTTCCACCTTCATGCAATCGTTGATCATGATCACAGGAAAAACAACTAGGCACCTTTTTTCATTTCGCGACTCAGCGATATAAGCGGGTCGAGTCTTTCGACTCTGCAAACCCTGAAACGCTGTAATGCCGAAAAAGGCTTCGATCAACAATTACTCCCCTGGGCTATGCCTTGGCCCGTATGACCACTTCTCGTAAGACCGCAGTCTTATTCCCTTCAAGACTTATCAATATGGGAGTCTGACTTCTTGTCAATGGGACTCTCGAATTCCCAATTTCCGATTTCCCGAAATGGCCTTTGTCACATTAGCCCTCCTAGCTATGCCCTGATCCAGGTGACCACTCCTAATAAGACCTCCGTCCTATTTCTTTCGAGATTTATGAATACAAGAGCCTGATCTCTTGTCAACGAGACTCCCAAATTCCCAATTTCCAAAATCCCGATGGACTCTTCCTTTCAGAATTTTCCCAAAATCCTGGATTGTTGCCGTGTGTCCTCCCTCAAATGGATGGTCCTCGTCATTTCGTGATTTCGTGACTTGCGACCCCCAGTGACACAAATCCTCTGTCAATTCGAATCCCCAGTACCCGAAATATCGATGGGCTCTCGATATCCACCACGTGTCCTCCATGGATGGATGGTCTAGATTGTTTCGGGACTTCCACCATGGAGTGTGATGCAGGAGCATCTCTCCATGCAGCCAACAGCCACGTCAGCGCACACTCATTCAGGGCTGAAAGGGAGGCGTAGCCTCATTTTGAATTTGAATTGAATGTAATTTAATGTGCTTAGGCTGTTGAGCCAGGAAAGCCATGCCTTTGCGCAGGCATTAGATAGGATCGACCTTTATTGTAGATTGGCTGAGATCTAGGTCCGATTCTGGACTAGACAGCCCCATTCATTGTAATTGATTACGGTAGGTGTACCTGGAGGGAAGCGCGGAGAGCACCTCAGGTAAAAGAGATAGGGATATCTCATTTTGTAAGAAGGAATGGTAGAGCTGAGGAGAGCTCGGGAACACCTTGTAAAATATACAGGCATTTGCCATTATTAATACAAAGTAGTTTTTCCTCCACCAGTCTGTCAATATATACATGTCTGTATGTGTGTGTTCATTTTGTGCTGCAATTGTGTATTGTTATCATGTATGTGCAGGGAGTTGGTTTGATTTCAGGTTTGAGAGGTCTTTGAGGGTTCATGCCATGAGGGCGTGACAGAGTGTTGAGACTCTGAATCCCGGTGCACAGAGGATGCGCTTCTGAACTYARRGGARTCAGACAAAGACGTGHTGAGRGCAMAAGCATTGAAGTCAACAACYYAGACAGAAGRWRGAMTTTGGGKTTGYTGAACACCTCAATAGTCAAGGCAGTGTAGCTGAAACACTGTTGTCGACAGAACCTTTGAGAAGTTCTGTAGGAACTCTACCAAGAGGGTATCGAGTGTGTGAGAGAAAGAACTCTGCTGTGAGTTCTTAAGCGAATACCAGAATCACTGAGTATTTTGAGAGGCTCTGCCAGGAGGGCATTGAGCAGGTGCACAAGGTGCATAGGAATCCAGAACCACTGAATGTTCTATGGGAGAAGAGACTCCGTCGGGAGGGCGTTGAGTAAATGTGTGGGCAAGCATAGGAGGAAGAACCCTTGGACTTCTGAAGCGAAAAAGCAGAGTCCACTGAGGGACCTGTACTGGGTTATTGAATACCCAAAAAGACTCAGCACGGAGGTTGCTTGAGCAAGGAGCCAGGGAGGCATCTATATTCTCCATCTGAGGGAGAAGGAAGACAAAATCCCCCCAAGGGGTCTGAGTGTTTGTGGAAGCTCAGGACAGATAGCGCTTTGAGCGCGAAGACTCTACAGGGGTGCAGGAGCCAACGAATCCCGTGAGGGTTCAAAGGACAGAATCTCAGGAAGGGAAGCGTTGTTACGCGTATCAGTGAGACTCAAGTTGAGGGTTCTCAAGGGGAGAAGAAACGCAAAGGTTCAATCCTTTGGGAACGAAGAATTCTTCCAAGTCTGGGAAGAAAATACAAGGAAGCTCGAGGGAGCACAGCAACCATTGGATCAGCGGAGAAAGTAGATCTGGACCATTGAACAGCTACGTCGAGGGAGCTCTGGAAGAAGCGTAAAGGAGAGGAGGACCAACAGCCATCGGATCTCATAAGAGAAATCCCGCTGATCGTTGGATCATGGAGAAGCTTCACGGGTATTAAACCGGAGGCGCAGGAGGAACCACGAGCTGTCGTGTATCGGCATATCGGGCTTCGGCGGTTCCCGGAGGCAAGAGTTCAACCTCTTTGAAATCGCGACCGACGATTTTCCGAATCGATCTGAGCCGTCGATCATAGCGGGGACACGTGGCGCAGGATCCGGAGGAGTCGGGATTCGGGGTTTTGAGTTGCATGTGACTGCGCTCACAGAACTCGCGAGCTCGCGAGTTTCGATTTTCCGATTTTCGAAAGGAAGAACGTCGAGGAGGTAGCTGTGGGTAGTGAACTCCCGAGAGGAGTTGAAGAGCATTGACTCTTCGGGCCTGTGTTTGAAGAAGGTCCTGGTGAGAGCAGGGGGGAACCATGAGGGTTTCCAATCTATTGTGTCAAGTGGTATCAGAGCCTAAAGTCTTATCTGTATATTGCAGGCGAGAGAAGAGAAGGAGAAAGAGGAAGCACTCTGATACTCACGACTTGCATCAGGTGGTATCAGAGCTGGAAATTCTTTCTTGTAGATTTCAGGCAGGAAGAGACAGAGGAGCGGAAGAAGACAGAGTTGCTAAGGACTTTGGGAGCACTCTGATACTCACGACTTGTGTCAGGTGGTATCAGAGCGGGATTTCATCTATATATTGCAGATGAAGGAAGATAGGGTTGCTGAGAACTCTGTGGGGACTTGCTTGCCGGAGGTAGCAGTCCGTAGACAGTCAGAGGGAGACTGTAGAAGGAAGCTGAGCACTCAGGATTACTGGAGTGACAGCAGCAGGTCTGTTGAGAGAACAGATAGACACAGCAAAATGGCTACTGAAGGCCATAGGAAGAAAAGCAAGGCAGAAAAGCTTGCAGAGGAAGCAGAAATGACTAGAAAGCTCTATGAATTAAAAGTAGACATAGAGAAGATGGAACTGCGGATGCGGCAGGATAGGAGGAGAAGACAACTACGTGAATTTCCAATGAAGAAGGAAAAAGTGAAATGGCCAGTCAAGCAACTGATGGTCATAAGACAGCGTAGGCAATTGAAGAGATGGCTGAGGTATGCTAAGAACCTCAGGGCCACAGAAGAAGACATGATTTTTTACTGTTGGCCAGAGACAGGACAAAGTCTCGATGGCGATAATGATGATGATTGGAACGAATTGGGATCAGTTGAGGATCTCAAAGACTGTCGTGAGGACAACCAAGGAATTTCAAATGGCCAGCTGGGCGTTGATCAGAGATCTCTGCGAGGTCTCGAAGACTTCCAGGAGGGCAGTGAAAGCATTGAGGACTGCCAGGAGGGCAGGGAAGAAATTCCATCTTGCCTAGAGGGCAACAAATTGAGATCAGTTGAGGGTCTCAAATACTGTCGTGAGGACAGTCAGGGAATTTCAGAGTGCCGGTTGGACAAGGAAACAGAAATGAGATCAGCTGAAGATCTCATGGACTGTCAAGAGGACAATGAGTTGAGATCGGCTGAGGATCTCAAAGACTGTCGTGAGGACAGCCAGGAAACGTTGCATTGCCAGCTGGGAAATGAAAGGAGATCAGATGAAGATCTCGAAGACTGCCAGGAGGGCAACGGAGGCGTGTTAAACTGCCAGGTGGGCAGAGATGAAAAATTGAGACTGTCTGAGAGTCTCTTGGACTCAAGGGAAAGTTCAATTCAGCAAAGGTTGTTGATGAAGATGGGATCGGTTGATCTCATGATATTCCAGGGGAGCAGCAGTGACAGCATCCCATATTTCCAAGTGGGCAGGGATGGACAGATGAATTTGGATCAGCCAGAGGAGCTGACAGAGCAAATGGGACTGCCTGATAGTCTCATAAATTCAGAGAAGAATTTAGATCAGCAAGTGCAGCTGACAGAGGTGAAAGAACATCAGGATGACATATTGATGATTGGGGGAATACAATTATTCCTACCATCTGCCCAGGAGGAGACAGAAAATTCTGTTGTACATGCAGCAACAGCAGAGCAGTCACAGTTGGAGATGACTGTCGAAGAAGAAGAATTGGAGCAGGTATCTGAGACTGCCCAAGCGGATGAAGAGAAGAATGAGTGTTCTGAGGAACAACTCAATGATTTATGCCAGCAAGCTGAAAGAGTTGTAGCACTGAGGCTAACAGCAGCAAAAGAAAAAGAAGAAGATGAGCATTCTAAGGAATGGCTCGACATATTCAGCATTGTAGCTGAAAAGACTGCAACAGGGGAGTTTGCAGCAGAAGGTGAAGAGAATGAGCATTTCGAGGAATGTCTCAATGAATTCAGCCAGGAAGCTGTGAGAGCTGCAGCACTGAAGCTGACAGCCGAAGAAGCCGAAAAGGAAGAGGAGCATTCTGAGGAATGGCTCAGCATTTTCATCCATGAAGTTGAAAACAATGCAACAGAGGAGGTTGCAGAAGAAGAAGAAGAAGACACAGACATCATATGTCTTGTTGAGCTATGGGAGCAGATTGAAGCCCTAGAGGACAGGGTGAAAGTGCAGGGCATGCACATCCAACAGGTGAGGTTGGAAACGAATGAGGAAGGCGTGGGGGATCTTGATGATCTTCCAATGGCCCAAAATTTTTGCAGCTGTGGAGACTGCAACAGAAAAACCAGCCACTGGAGCAGCTGGATGAAGCGATCAAGGAGATCATGGAGCTGATGTTGAGGTCAGCGCAGACTGCCAGCGAGGAGAGGCTGGGCAGAAGA
>ML776731.1:69636-87329 GCA_009831015.1 Picea engelmannii
CCGTTAACAAGTGCGAGGGAAATCACCATTGATGTCAATGACTCCCAAGGTACCCTAGTACAATCCATCGAGTGTGAATAAATGAGTTGAAGTCAAACATCCGATGGAATCTTTCGATCAGGGGTCAATGATGTAAACCCACTGTCGAAAGCGAGGAAACCTGCCATTGAGGCATGAAAGCTCCAAGGTACCAAAGAATTTCTAAGTCTTGATTCCGGATAATGAGCTGAAGTCGATGGAACAAAACTCGTCACAGAAGGGCCTTAATGTATCCCTCATCAATGACACAAAATGAGTAATAGATTTTGAAGATGAAACAGAGTATGATGTGAATTGGACTGGACACAGGGAAGGCCGACACGGAGAGAATGGATAACTGTAGATGGCCGACTCAATATAGGTTTCGGATGGACTTCTCTTGAACATATGAACGACACGACCAATGATTTGGAAGCATTGACTCAAAGACGACACAGGGAATGACCTTGTAGTAAATCGAATGAGAGACAAATGGATTTCCCAAACTGGCTTCGAATGATGAATATGGGGTGTCATGTTCAAGAGCGACACTTACTGCCAATCAATACGAAGATGAAAACATATCCCTTTCCCAAATTTTCCCCCACCATTTCTGGTGAGTACCTCTTTATTTTTATGCAAGCTTGAGGAGGATAACATATGCTTGTTGATGTAAGCTCATCCTTCGGACGATTCCCTCGGAGTATGTTTAACGAACCCTAAGAAGGAGTGGTTCGGTCCCATTACGGGTCTGTCAATGTTTGTTTAACGAGTCCAGAGATAGAAAAATCAAAGGTTTTTCATGATTATAGAGTCTAGAAAAACACTTAAAAGAGAACTCTCTTAGTTCCTTTTTCGTAAAATAGTCTGGATGAGACCGAAAAAGAGATAAATTATCGCTCACCAGGCGCTTACTTCAAATAATTTATCGAGCGTGAAGATAGCAAGGTCGCTCGACTATCTTTTCATGTTTAGAGAGTCTAAAAAGAGCTTAAAGAGGACTCCAGGGGGGTTCCTTTTTCATATAACCTTATTGAGCCCGAAAAAGTGATAAAAGTATGCTCGATTGCATTCTCACATATTTATGAGCATGAGAAAGAACAAAGACTAAGCTCAATAACTTATTCTCATGTATTTACGAGAATGAGAAAGAAAAAAGACTAAGCTCGGGATTGTTTTCATTTTTATGCAAGCTTTAAAACAAAACAAAACTATGCATGGGATAGATTTTAATTTTTACAGAAGCTTAAAATCTAAACAAAATTATGCTTGGACCTGGTTTCATTTTTAGACAAGCTTGAACCAGAGGAAACTATGCTTGAGGTAAGTGGTTTCATTTTTACACAAGCTTGAACCATATAGAACTATGCTTGTGACTTCCCAACACATAACACATGGATGGTTGGTACTTAGCCCCCAGCTTAAAAGATTCGTTTCATTCAACTGCAAAGGAGAATGAAATGAAGCTTCAAATACTAGATGAAGGACTTGACTCAAATAGAGAGGGGGAAAAACTATTTCATTTTTTAACGAGCTTGACATAGAAACAAGAACTATGCTCGTAACCTCTATTTCATTTTTTAACGCGGTTTCCACAGAGATGAAAAACTATCCTCATAACTAGTTTCATTTTTTTAACTAGCTTGAAATTAGAAAACTATGCTCAAAGACCTCTGTTTCATTTTTTAATGAGGTTGCCTCAAAGATGGAAAAACTATCCTCGGAAGTCTTCTTGATCATGGATTCCAAGAGGACAATGCTCCGGAATGACACCATGCCAAGGGACAAAACTTGATCATGGCTTCCAAGAGGTCTTCACTGGAAGGAAGAAACACACTCTGGAAGGACACCATGTTGAGGGTCACGACAGGAGTAAAGAGATCGGACTCTAACAACCCTATCGAAGAGATCACCCTGTCAACTACTAGATCTAAGTCATCAGAAGTTGAAGCCATGGGCGACAACGCCACATAATTGACCTATGGTAGGGGTGATATTTCTTTCATACAAGAACCATTCAGGGAGGCAATCCAGGTGGGGCCAATGAATGAAAGTTGATCAACAGTCACAACCCGTCCATCGTGAGGGAAAGATATGACACGAAAAAGAGTAGACACAATAGCTTTCATGGCATAGACATAATCTCTCCCAAGCAGTAAAGAGAAATCCAAGGGGTCTTGGACTACCATGACGTCAATAAAGACAGTTTTCCCTTCCAAAGTTACAGGAAACTGAGGAAGGTTCCCTAAAGGATGACTGGTTCTTCTGTTAAAAGCTAACATATTTTGTGTAACCGACGCAAGTGGAGGATAACCCAAGGCTTGCCAAGCAATAGAGGACAAAATACTAACAGATGAACCTTCATCTATCAACATCTGAGGAACGTCTCAACCACAAACCTGTACTGTAATTTGGAAAGGAATGTGAGAGGGAAGACAAGGTCCAGTAAGTACACCCCAATCAAAATGGAAGGCCTCATTACTTGGAGGGGGTCCTACAGAAGAAGGAGGAATACCCCTCGGCATGGGAGATTCTGTATCAATGAGAAAAACGTGGGCAGTATTGGGTTTACTCTCGATCAGGAGAGTAGGATCGATCGATGGAGAGATCAGATTGACCACTAGAGTTCCATTCTCCAAGGAGAGAATGGGGTCAACAGATGGAAACGAATCAACCACTTGGGTGACACTCTCTAACGAGAGAGTGGGATCGACCGAGGATGGGATCAGATCAACCGATTTAGTTTCACTCTCTGAGGGGAGAGTGGGATTGACTGAGGATGGTATTGGATCAACCACTTTGTCAACTTGTTCAACTAAGGACATGACCAGATTGACGACATGATCAACTGAATTGACCGGTCAAGGGACCAGAGTGATCATTCCATCAACTATTAGAGGGTTGAGAGAAAGCTGACGATAAACAGCTGGAAGTTGAGGTTGTGAAACAGTCATGTCTTCCAGTAATTTCAAGGCTTCGTCCATACAAGGGAAAAGATGAGTTAGATGACTCCCTTTGCATAACATACACGGGAACTTGACTCTACTTTTCTTCTTCCCAACCGTATCATGACTAGTTGACTGGAGATCATCAATATGTTGTTCAAAGGCTGATGACATGGGTTGGTGAGGATGTGTAGACCATACTTCTATAACCTTGGGTAGACCAGGGCAATCCTTAAGAAGATGGCTACCCTTACAAAGCCTGCAAGGGTACTTGGGCTTACGATTTGTTTGGGTGATATTGACATCATCAACACTCCCAGCACGAGTAACAGTAACTGGTTATTTTCCAACATGTTTGACAGTAGTTGGAGGTTTTGACCTTTGTTTATCTTTCTTCTTCTTAATCTTTCTTTTCTTCTTCTTCTTATTCATCGGGTTACTAGCTTCATAACTTTCACCTGACGAAGAAGATGAAACGAAAGGCGACATTGCAAGCAAAGAAGGCGAAGAAGACCTTACTGGTAAAGAAGGTGAAGGATCAACATGAGGTTGATGCTCTTGGGGGGAAGTGCTTGTGACTGAAGCATTAACTGCATTCGCGATTACCTGAGTGGAAAACAACCATACCAGTAATCCAATAGTGAGACCTAGAAGGCTCAAAGTAGCAATGTGAGGAGGACCAATGTTTCCATAAGAAGGAAAAACAAAAGGTTCCCCTAGAGCAGGGGTTCCTCCATTGTTCATTCCAGGAATTGACGCCATTAAAAACAAAAATCCAATCTAGAGTCCTCTAAGGAAAACAAATAGCACACGCTAAAAATCTAGTAAGCAAGCAAGCAAACAAAACCTTCTAACAATGAGAACACTAGTTGGTGATGAAATCCAACGTCGCGGGAATAGAGTAAGAAGGGGCTAAGATAGAGAGGGTGGAAAAGTTACGTTGACGACCTGCTTAACGAACTTACACCCTGGTGCAAGCTCCCACACATAATCGTGGGTATACCCTCCAAGGAGCTCGAGTGAGTTTGGTCAACGTCAATTCCAGGTACCGTGAAGACTTTCCCCTTCACAGTCACCTTGTGTAAGAACCTAAAAAGATAGGCCACTAAGGTTACCACCAACAACAATAAAGCCTAGGGGGACAGTCGACAGTCTGATCCACACGCAAGGGCAGGGTATTTATCCTGAAATCAATTCAAAAGGCTTCCACTCATCATTGTGGGTATACCTCTGAGTGATCCCCGTAATACGTGCAATATCTACACCAAGACAAACAAAACAGGGTGAGTAACTCTGCTAGTCTCAATGCGACCTCGTGATTAACCCTTGTGTTAGAAAGGCTTCCCAAGACAAAATGTAATAAGTGGATTTAAACGCTCCCTAACTCAAGATACTATGTTTGTTTGCAACTTTGGAAAGTTATCGTTCACACCTATTCCAAAGACCTATGACTAATCTAATGTAGGTTTTCTACCAGAAAAGATAAAAATGTCTAATCAATTTTTATAAGCGCTTTATTTTATGGCTGTTGTTACTCAAGAGGAAAATGGCGTGGACAATATGGTGTTTCAACCGACTCGAAAGTTATGCAAAGAGATGAAGATGCAGTTTTTTTCATTTTGATGAAAGCTATGCCATGATAAAGAGAAAACGTTTATCATTCCCAGATGCACAATGTCCCAAAATCTTAAAACTTATCAATATCAAGATTCTCAAGAAATGAGAAAAAGGTACTGAACACCAATGCACGATTCATGCCCCCCCCCCCTCGGCCATGAGGGGGAATATTTTTCATAATTTAAGATAAAAAAATGTCAAGAATCAAGCAATTTTGCTACTTTAAATGCAAGGATGCCCCCAATCTAATAGAAAGCAAGAAATTAAATCTTTTTGTTTCAAAAATTTCACTAAAAGCAATAATGAACTTTCTTAAAACAAAGAAACCCAAACTAGTCTTTTCAATTGCATGAGGAAAGTGATCTATCAAACAATAAGAAAATGATAAAGACCAAGAAACTCAACTTTCAACCGATTGTCGGTCCTTAACCAATCAAGCACACCCAGATTATGAAATCAGAGAGAATGGTTTTGCCAAGAAAAGTCAAGAAACGAAAGTCAAGACAAAAATGACAAGAAAAGCCTTGCAATCCTAAGACTATTCATGCACGCAAACAAAGACAAGAAAGACACCAATCAATGGTCCAAGAAACTCTTATAAGGCACCTAGACTGATCTGGGTAGTTGAAGATTCCAAAATTCAAATCCAAAAATTTGAAAAAATGAGTTCGCAGGCTGGTAGTATTACACAGTGAGAGAATTGTTGATTCTCGCAGCTGGCCCTTGAGAAAAGTGTGAGAACCTCACACTGCAACCTAAAGGCAGAGTGCGAACTCTACCAATTCTCATAGGCTATAATGAAGTGCAGTGAGAGAATGTCTGAACATAAGCAAAATTTTGGAAAATGAAGCCAAATTTGAAAAGGCCTCTGGACCCAGAGGGTCTATCAGGATATCTTGAAGACTCAGAGATTGATAGGACAAGAGAAAAATGAAACCAGATAAAATGGCCACAGAAAAATACCAAAATCCACAAAGAAAATGGATTGATCCCCAACGGATTCGCCAATTTTGTTATTGGATAAATCGGTAGGTGCGGACACTAATAGATCTCCCTAGATCCACCTGGATCTAGAACAAAGCAAGACAGGACATGACTCTTTCCCTACATTTTGACCATTGAATTAACTAGGAGGCAAGAGAAAATAACATACCTTATTATTGCTTCCTATGGTCTTTGTTGCTCCTGCTTCTCTCTAGTGCTCTCGTGCAGCCAAGACCAAGACAACACAAACCAACCAAAGTGAAGATAGCACAATCTATTCAACAGTCAATCTATGTATATGATCAAGGAATTATACAATAAAGTGGAAATATCTTTATGGGAAAGAAACATGTCACTGTATCATATTAATGGAAAGTAAAGATTACAACCTGAGCCTTGATGTCACAAACTTCCTTTCGATGGCTCCTGGCTCCGACACACACACTTCCTCAATCCTTGCATGAAGAAGATCAACTCCTTTGATAGGCTTGCTGGAGTCTCCAAGCTGTTGTTCAAGCTTCAGTCCTTCACAAAATTCTTTCACCAATTCTCCAATGAATCTTTCTTAAAATTTTCCATGATAATTCCCTCAATATATAGGAGAGAATGAATTAGTTACTTGGATAAGAATGATCCCAAAATATCAGGGAATCCAGTACTAGGATAACCATTCGAATGCCAACCCATCCTTCTAGAAGCATCGAGAATTTATCTTTTTCCATGCTTTAGGAAGAGTTCGCACCCTAGTAGTTCAACACAGTGCGAGAAGTTCGCACCCTGGATTAAGGCAGCCTGCGAGAATGGATCATTCTCGCAGCAAAATATACTAGCAGCCTGTGAACCCTCTTCAAAAATGAGTTTTTTGGGAAGAGATGAAAGTAAATTTTCTCAGGAGAAAGTTATTATGAAGAGCCTGAGTACACCATCATCAATACATCATCATGACGATGAAAATCATGGGTAACACTCTGAGATATACATGATCTCCCGTTTTGAACTCTCTTGGAGTTCTCTTTTGGTCGGCATAACTTTTCTGTTGGTTCTAAGCGACCTTCAGGTTTTGTTTTATCTGAGTCACCTACTGTTTCATTTCTTTCAACATTTCAGGTCCAAAAGAAATCCTGTTTACAGGATTACTCCAGCTGACTGGAGTGTTACACGGTCTGCCATAGAGGACTTCGAAGGAAGTCATCTTTAAGGATGCTTGGTAGCTGTTGTTGTAGGTGAATTCTACCAGTGGCAGGTAGTCTTCCCACTTCCTGGGTTGATGCATTACATGCATTCTTAGCATGTCTTCAAGTATTTGGTTCACTCTTTCTATTTGTCCATTGGTTTGAGGGTGATAGGCGGTGCTAAACAACAATTTGGTTTCTAAGCTAGCCATCAGTGATTTCCAAAAGTTAGAAGTAAATTTTGTGTCTCTGTCAGACACGATCTCTTTCAACATACCATGCAATCTGAATATCTCCTGCATGAATACCTAGGCGATATTGATTGATTTGCAAGTGGATTTGACAGGGATGAAATGGGTATACTTTCTCAATTTATCCACCACTACCATGATGGCATCATTCTGTTTGGTCGAGGTTGGAAATCCGGTGATGAAATCCATGGAGATGGTTTCCCATTTCCATTCTAGGATTGGTAGAGGTTGTAATAATCCTGCTGGGTGTCGATGTTCTTATTTAACTTGTTGGCACTCTATGCATTTGGCCAAGTACTCAGCTATGTCTTTCTTCATTCCAGGCCAATATAGTTGTCTCCTAGTGGCTGTGATCATTTTCTAGTATCCTGGATGACTAGAATAGGGTCTTTTATGTAGTTCATCCAGTATGAACCTCTTCAAGTCGTCACAATCTGGAATATAAAATATTCTTATGTAAGTGAGCAGACCTCCTTCGGTCATTTGGTAGCCTTCATATTTTACTCCGACGGGTTCTTGTTGTAGGTACATGGTCACGGTCTGGACGAAGGGATCTATTTCTTGTGCATTTCTGATTCTTTCTTTGACATCTGTCTCACAGATGCTCACCGCTGCCAGGTGAATTGTTTTCATACTTCTGCTAAGGGCATCGACCACCCTATTTTCCTTTCCTTTAATGTATTTGATTTCGAAATCAAACTTGCTAAGGAGGGCCATCCACCTAGCTTGCCTAGCATTGAGATTTGGTTGATCAAACAGGTATCGCAATCCACAGTGATCTGTCATAAGTACAAACTTTCTTCTCAGGAGGTAATGCCTCCACATTTTCAAGGCATGCACTATAGCATCCAACTCTAGGTCATGGGTCACATAGTTGACTTCATGCTCATTCAATTTTCGGGATTCATAGAAGATCACACTTCCTTCCTGCATAAGGACTCCTCCAAGCCCTTCTTTACAGGCATCTGTGCACACAAGGAAGTCATCTTCTGGATTGGCGATCTTCAACATGGGTGCATAGGTCAATATATGTTTTAGGGTTTGAAATATTTCTTCACATTTCTGTGTCCACAGGAATTTTGTCCCCTTCTTCTGGAGGGCAGTGATTGGACAACGAATCTTAGAGAATCCTTTTATAAATCTCCTATAGTATCCTATTAATCCCATAAAGGATCTGATGTCCGAAACATCCTTTGGGGTAGGCCATTCCATGATAGACCTGATTTTGTCAAGGTCTACTGCTACTCCTTCTTTGGATAGAACATGGCCTAAGTAATGTATTTGCTTCTGGAAGAATTCACATTTGTTGAATTTGGCATAGAGCTGATGTTCTCTTAGCACTTGCATCACAAGGCCAATATGTTCTTCATGCTCTTTTCTGTTCTTGGAGTAAATTAATATATCGTCAATAAAAACAAGCACAAATTTGTCTAGGAATTTGCTGAGTACATTGTTCATCAACCACATAAAAGTGGCAGGGGCATTGGTCAACCCAAATGGCACCACCACAAACTCATAGTGACCATACCTCGTTCGGAAGGTAGTTTTATGAATGTCTTCACCCTTGATTCGGACTTGATGGTATCCCGACCTCAAATCAATCTTTGAGAAAATAGATGCAACCCCCCAATTGATCGAACAGGTCATCAATTCTGGGCAAGGGGTACTTGTTCTTTATGGTTACCTTATTGAGTTGCCTATAATATATACACAGTCTAAGGGTACCATCCTTCTTTTTCACGAATAGGACTGGTGCTTCCCATGGAGACACGTTGGGCCGAATATAGCCCTTATCCATCATTTCTTTTAATTGCAACTTGAGTTCAACTAACTCAACTGTGCTCATCGGATAGGGTGTCCTAGACACCGACACTGCTCTCGGTGCAAGTTATATCGAGAAGTCTATGTCCCTTCTCGGAGGTAAACCCGATACCTCTTCTGGAAACACATCTCTGTATTCTCTCAGGATAGGGTGATCGTCAAGGCTTCGTTTGTCACCTTTGATTGTTTTCAACACCTGTATTGCATATAGGGGACATCCCTTTCGGCAATACTTTCTCATTTGCAGAGATGATATTTGTCTCACCGAGACAGGTTTTCGGATCCCTTGTAGGGTTATCTTTTTCCCTTCTTTACTTACACATTCTAAGGTTTTATGGTAATAGTCCAATCTGGCTTTATGGGCGGCTAGCTAGTCCATACCAATCAGCAGATCATACAATCCCAGGGGTAATAAGTTAAGGGTTGTTTGGGTGGGGAATCTACCCAACATCAATTGGCAGGTTGGTATAACCTCTGCTACCCTTCTTTTGGTGCTAGTGGCTAATTGCACCAACCATGGCTTGGTATGTTTTTGTGGCTGTAGTTTACACTTATCAACAGCTTTAGGGGCTATATAACTCAAATTTGAACTAGGGTCAATTAAAATAGACACTAGATGGTTGGAAATCATACCTTCTATTTCCACTACTGAATCTTGGTGGTTGGCTTGGTTATTATCCAAGGCTGCATAAATTTGTGGCTCACTCCTGGCCACATCATTGACGGTAGTAGCTTCTTGGATGTTATAAATCCTCTGGCTATTTTATTGTCGGTGTGAACAATCTCTCAATAGATGTTCTTCCCCGCAACCCCAACATTTCAAAGGTTCTCTCTTTGGGTTATCAGTCTTCACTGATATGGGTCCAGAAGTTTTATTTCCACTCAAGGAGGAAAAATTTTGCTGGTGCATACTCCGGGCTGGGAAGCTCATTCTTGGGTTCTTCTTATAGTTCTTAAATCCTGGGGATTTAATTCCCCTTTTTTGAAATCTTGAACTATTCTTCTGTTACCATCCTTCGCGAGGTTCTGCTCGATGCCCAAACTATTCATGACAATAGGTCACCTTTCGAATAGTGCCTTCTAGAGTCTTTGGCTCATCAAATTCAATTATGTCCCGATAGTCCTTAGGTAGTCCACTGATGAAGTGTTGCACCTTTTCCTTTTCCACTTTTATATAGGGTACATACCTCAACAAATTGAGGAATTTGTTGACATATTCTTCTATAGTGAGTTGTCCCAGTTTGAGTTCATAAAACTCTTTAATATTTTTGTCGAAATATTTTTCCGACAAATACTTCTTTCAGAAGTACTTCTCAAACTGTTCCCAAGATAGGTCCTCTTCGTGAACCCCTTTCACATTCTTAAGGTCTTCCCACCAAATGGAAGCCTTTCCGTTCAAGTTGAAGGTGGCCACTTGGGCCTTCATATTTTTTGAAAAGTCATGGACTCTGAAATACTTCTTTAGTCCAAGCAGCCAGGCCTCTGCTTCCTCTCCCTTCTTTATTTCACCGTCGAAGGAGGGTGGTTTGGATTTTCTGAATTCTTCAAATTTACGAACTTTGGAAGACTTTTGCTTCTTTTGTTTCCTTCAGGAATAGGAACTGGTTCTTCTACTAGAAGAGCCCTCTGAATTGCCAGCTTCCTGCTCAAGGGAATCATCCAACGCTTGTCCTTTACCTCTGGGGTGGACCTTTTTCGAGGTGCTCCTCTCAGTGTGGCCACTGATATGATCCTATTTATGAGTTTCAGGTTCATGCTACATTTGTCTTTGTATATCGGATAAACTCTGTAGTAAAACTACATTAATTTTTGTTTGTTTTTCTTGTTCTTTCATCATCCTTTCATTGTCAGCCTTACAACTTTGTAATTCGACCATGAGGCTCCTCACAGTCTTGGCTAGATCTGGAGGGGTCCCTACTGCCCTCCTTTCGTCAGACTCTTCGTCTCTATTGTGGGAGCCTTCCCCCACTTCATGGTGAGTCACCATACTATGCGTTGATAGTTTCTCGCAGTTGATCTTCTGCTTGTGTGCAAAAGGGAAAAACACTGGTTGTTAGTCAATATCTATATTTATATATGACCAGTACATAATTCATATTTTCACATGTACACACACAATAGGGGTTTTCTTTATTCTTAACTTCATCTTTTGATTAGGAAGGTTAAGACAGGGGGTTACTCCTTTTAGGAGTGTTTCGAATGGAGCTTCTGCACAACTCGTTCATGAGCCCAAGTAGGCCAAGTATTGTAACCATGCTCTGATACCAATTTTTCACACACCCACTACGACATAATGAATTTTTTGTCTTTTCTCGAGGGATAGAATCCCCGAAATCCTACGGGGCTTAGCCCAGGCTAGCTCTTCCCTTTTTCCACCTTCATGCGATCGTTGATCATGATCACAGGCAAAACAACTAGGTGCCTTTTTTCATTCCACGACTCAGTGATATAAGCGGGTCGAGTCTTTCGACTCTGCAAACCCCGAAATTTCATAATGTCGAAAAAGGCTTCGATCAGCAATTACCCCCCTGGGCTATGCCTTGGACTGTATGACCACTTCTCGTAAGACTGCAGTCTTATTCCCTTCGGGACTTATCGGTACGGGAGTCCGACTTCTTGTCAACGAGACTCCCGAATTCCCGATTTCCGATTTCCCGAAATGGCCTTTATCACATTATCCCTCCTGGCTATGCCCTGATCCAGGTGACCACTCCTCATAAGCCCTCTGTCCTATTTCTTTTGAGATTTATGAATACAAGAGCCAGACCTCTTGTCAACGGGACTCCCGACTTCCCGATTTCTAAAATCCCGATGGACTCTTCTTTTCATAATTTTCCCAAAATCCTGGATGGCTACCGTGTGTCCTCCCTTAGATGGACGGTCCTCGTCATTTCATGATTTTGTGACTTGCGACCCCCAGTGACACAAATCCTCTATCAATTCAAATCCCTGGTACCCAAAATATCGATGGGCTTTCGATCTCCGCCACATGTCCTCCACGGATGGACGGTCGAGATTGTTTCGGTACTTCCACCATGTAGTGTCCCAATCTCTTGTCAATGAGACCTCTGAAATATCGAAGTCCAAGATCCCGAGATGGGTGATCTCACGACACGTGGCCTCCTTTAATTGGACAGTTCATATCTATTTCAGGACTTTCATTGTGAAGTTTCCCGACCTCTCGTCATCAGGACTTCCGAAATCCCGAAGTCCAAAACCCCGATACCAACTCCTCTTTCGGGACTTTCACCTCTGTTCACGAGGGCTTAACCCTCATGCATCTCCTGATAGATCCAACGGCTGTCGGGTTTTCTAACTAAGATATAACGGTTCAGATCCATCCCGCACTGTGCAATCTCCCGCTTCTCCCTAGACGTGGAAAAACCAACGGTCCAGATACTCCCACGGACATTGGGGATCTACGGTCTCGATTTCTTCGCTGCTTACAAAGATAAAGGAAAAGGGTTAAGGCATTTAATGCCCTCGTTTCTTCCTCCAATCTAGCGGTCGTGAATTATCGCAGATCTGATGACAAGATCTCGTCCGTTGATCGATACTTATCCCTACGCTGCTATTTCGGGATTTCAAGAGGATCATTCTTCCTCGTACAGGGTTACTAAGACTTGTGCCTTCAAATCCTTTTCCAGGTTCTTGGTAAGCTTTCCAAGAAGGGTATCTCTCTGGAGAGATCTATTCCGGGTATTCCTAGGGACAAATAAGGGCATAGATTTCCCAAAAGAAGACTTGAAGTCCAAATTAATTCAATATGTGTGTATATATATATAAATCTATCTATAAACATAATCCATACATGGTCCTTCCAATAAAAGCATGCAACCACCATTTCTGATTAAAACAGCACTCAGACAGTCTTATACTCAAACCATTCATAAACTGCACAGACTATGAGCATACATGCCAGCATATAAATTTCAAGATGCAAGATGATCATAAATGCCAGAATATACATTTCAAGATGCAAGATGTAAAACACTTATCAGAAATAACACCATATGTGATTGCAACTGCTGAGAGGGGTGCTCTATTCCACCCAACCTTAGGCTCAGTCACTCCCAACAGATTTACCACTAGCCACCCCTGAGTTGAGACCACGATGCTACGAGACTGAGTCTCTGTTTTCCAGTGATCGAGAACGAAGGTTACTCTCCTTCTTCTTCGCTATCACTCACTCTGTATTTTTCCAGAGTTTTTCTTCTTCTTTCCCCTCACGTCTTCCCTTTGATCCCACACTCTTCCTGCCTTTTCTCCTTTCGGTGAGGTTGTGTGTGGCACGATATTCCTTACGATGGTCAGGTCTGAGGACTCTATGGATGGGCGGTTCACCCCCATCCCTCATTACTGATGAGGAGCCCTTTACCTACCAACCTGGCGAGTCATTTAATTCGGGGCCAGCGAGCCGTTTTTGGTTCTCTGGGCCAGTGAAGTCCAAATACGGTATTGGTTTTGGTGGAAGTTAACGCCACCTTTCTAGGTGCCTTCCACCACCTTTCTTCAACCATCATGGTCTCTTTTTCATCACATCCCCTCTCAATAGTCCTGCAATATATATATTCACAATATTATTCACATTCATTGACCTTTTTCACAAGGTCCATTCACATCACACATTCACATTTCTGAGTTTGCCACAATACTTGGCCAGTATAGTTATTTTTATAGACTGGGGGAAACAGGGTGTTACAATGGGGGTCACTTGAGAGGTATACCCACAATGATGAGTGGAAGCCTTTCGAGTTTATTTCAGGCTAGATACCCTACCCTTGCATGTGGATTGGACTGTCGATTGTTTCCCCAGGAATCATTGTAGTGATTGGTAACCTTAGTGGCCTATCTCTTTAAGGTCTTTACACAAGGTGACTGTGGAGGGGCAAGTCTTCACAGTACCTGGAATCGACGTTGGCCAAACTCACTCAGGCTCCTTGGAGGGTATACCCACGATTATGTGTGGGAGCTTGCACCAGGGTGTAAGTCCGTTAAGAAGGTCGTCAACGTAACTTTTCCACCCACTCTATCTCATCCCCTTCTTATTTTGTTCTCATGACATTGGATTTCATCACCAACTAGTGTGTTCATTGTGAGAAGGTTTTTTTTTCTTTCTTGCTTACTAGATTTTTAGCGTGTGTTGTTTGTTCTCCCCAGTGGACTCTAAATTGGATATCTGTTTTAATGGTGTCAGTTCCCGGAATGACCAATGAAGGAACCCATTTTCTAGGGGAACCTTTTATTTTTCCTTCTTACGAAAACATTGGTCCTCCTCACATTGCTACTTTGAGCCTTCCAGGTCTCACAATTGGATTACCAGTATGGTTGTTTTCCACTCAGGTAATCCTGAATGCAGTAAGTGCTTCAGTCGTAAGCACATCCCCCCAAGAACATCAACCTCATGTTGATCCTTCACCTTCTTCACCAGTAAGGTCTTCTTTGCTTGCAAGGTCACCTTCCATTTCATCTTATTCATCGAGTGAAAGTTCTGAATCGAGTAACCCAGTGCATAAGAAGAAGAAGAAAAGAAAGATTAAGAAGAAGAAAGATAAACGAGGGTCGAAACCTCTAACCACTGTCAAACATGTTGGAAAGCAACCAGTTATTGTTAATCATGCTGGGAGTGTTGATGATGTCATGATCACCCAAACAACTCGTAAGCCCAAGTACCCTTGCAGGCTTTGTAAAGGTAACCATCTTCTTAAGGAATTCCCTGGTCTATCCAAGGTTATAGAAGCATGGTCTACACATCCTTGCCAACCTGTGTCATTAGCCTCTGAACAACATGCTGATGGCTTCCCATCAACTAGTCAAGATACCGTTGGGAAGAAGAAAAGTAGAGTCAAGTTCCCGTGCATGTTATGCAAAGGGAGTCATCTCACTCACCTTTTCCCTAGTATGGACAAAGCCTCGAAATTAATGGAAGACATGACTGTTTCACAGCCTCAACTTCTAGCTGCTTATCACAAGATTACTCCTTACCCCCCTATAGTTGATGGAATGTTCACTCTGGTCCCTTCACTGGTCAATCCAGTTGATCATGTCGTCAATATGGTCACGTACTTAGTTGAACCAATTGACAAAGTGGTTGATATGATACCATTCTCAGTCAATCCCGCTCTCCCCTCAGAGAGTGAAACTAAAGCGGTTGATCTGATCCCATCCTCGGTCGATCCCCCTCTCCTGTTAGAGAGTGTCACCCAAGTGGTCGATCCATTTCCATCTATCCACCCCATTCTCCCCTTGGCGAATGCAACCCAAGTGGTCGATCTGATATTTTCATCGGTCGATCCTACTCTCCTGCTAGAGAGTAAACCCGATATTGCCCATGTTTTTCTTGTTGATACAAAATCTACCATGTCGGGGGCTATTCCTCCTTCTCCCGTGGAACCCCCTCCAAGTTATGAGGCCATTCATTTTGATTTGGGTGTGCTAACTGGACCTCGTCTTCCATCTCACATTACTTTCTAGATTACAGTACAGGTTTTTGGTCGAGATATTCCTCGGACACTGATAGATGAAGGCGTGTCCATTAGTATTTTGTCCTCTTTTGCTTGGCAAGCTTTGGGTTATCCTCCGCTTGCACCAGTTACACAAAATCTGTTATCTTTTAACAGAAGAACTAGTCAACCTTTAGGGACCTTTCCTAATTTTCTTGTAACTTTGGGAGGGAAAACTGTCTTCGTTGATGTCATGGTAGTCCAAGATCCCTTGGATTTCTCTTTACTTCTTGGGCGAGATTATGTCTATGCCATGAAAGCTATTGTGTCCACTCTTTTTCGTGTGATATCATTCCCTCACGATGGAAGAATTGTGACTGTTGATCAACTTTCATTCATTGACCCCGACTGGATTGCCTCCCTAAATGGTTCTTATATGTAGACGGTATTGTTGAGTCCATTTTTATGCTTCCATTTTTCTCTATAAACCACACTTTTGCCTCTATATCCATCCATTTTGTCTTCATTTCATTCCATATTTTCCATGAAACAGCCTATGCAAGGTATATTTGTCATTCTTTAGCTTAAGAATTGATTTTTCTAAATTTTAGCATTAAAATTGAAAATTTATCAGAAATTACAGGATTTGACTAAATCCTGTAAAAGCTCCATGGTTTGTATACTTCCAGGACACCTGGGCGAAATATAACACTTGGGTCGTGTTCCCTGATGTACAAGGATGGATAATGAGCTATCAGATTCAAAATCTGAGCCTTCCAGATGTCCGGTCAACGCTGGTCAAACAGGGCCACTTCAGTAGAAAATACCCTGTTTCAGCCTTAAATCTTGGACAGTTTTGGATTTTCGTGGGATATGACCATATATTGTGGATCTGAAGGAGGAATTCGACCCTCCTAGGATATTATGGATCTGATCATGATATTTAGGAGATTTATTAGCATTTTTGGTTTTAAGACTCTTATATAAATACTCTTAAGCTTAGACTAGTAAGACAATCTTGATGTGAACGAAGAAACTTGAGAATTTGCACTCTTGAAGATCAGCTCTGTGTTTTGTTCCTGTGAATGCTTATGATATGATGTTTTGAATGCTGCTGGAAGCTCTTTCTTAGCTGAGTCAACTCAAGTGTACCAGTGAAGCATTGGAGGCCCCCCATTGCCAAACTAGTACACTCTTTCTTTGTGTTCTTTTTTAAGTACATGTTTTAGATCAGATCTTGTTGTAGATGAGTTTTATCTTGTTGTAGTTAGATGAATTTCATAGCTAATTTACATGCCTAATGTTTTCAAGCCTTACTCATATTGTGAATGATTTCTTGAATGAGAATTCAATGTGTAGTTTGACTTCAAGCATTAAGATAGTCTTGAATGCTTTTTGAGTTATTTATGCTTTCAGTACTTTGATTTGATTTGATGATAATTGTTAATGACTGAATGAAAGAAGACAATGAATGCATCTCTTGAATAAGAGTTTTGTTCTTCTAACATTTGAAAGGTCTTAGAACTAGTTTGAACATCTCTTGAATGCTTACTGTTTTTACTCTTTAGAAAAAAAAGTGTTGATTACTGTTATGAGATCTATGAAGATGACTTCTGAATAGAAGCTTAGCATCTCTTTCATATTCATCCTTAGAATAGGTTTTGGTTTATCTCCATTAAAGATAAAAACTATCTCTAAATCCATATACTTTGGACGTGCCTCTAAGTTTTACAAACACCATATTGACAATCATTTGCACTCTAATTTACTTGGGTAGATTGGAGCCTAACATTTTGGCACCGTTGCCGGGGAGGCATATTTAGAGATAAATATATATATATATATATATATATATTCATAAAATAAAAAAATAAAAAAAACAGAGCGTAAAAGTGATTTTAAATTATGTTTCTTTATGTCTAAACTTAGGGATGATAAAGGCAGATTTTCAAAATGAAACCTCCCCCCCAACCACTCAAAAATAAAAATATAAAATAAAATAAAATAAAATGAAACCCACAAACTACTAATCCATTTGCAAAACAAGATCTAAAAAAACATGATGTTAAAGAAGTCATTTAGAGAAGGAGGGTATGCCACCACAAGGATATTCCTAAATCCTTGTCCACAATTTAGAATGATCACTAGGGATGAATCTTCATTTCAAAAATTAGAAGAAGTACAAAGCATCCATGAAGAGGATCCACAAGAAGAGAACTTAGAAGTTTCTTCTAGTTATCTTTGTGAGAAGGCAAATGAGTCATGGATCACATGCAATGAAGATCAAACATTAGAGCCCGAAATTGAAGAATTTCTAGCATGTATATCACAAGATCCCTTGTGCATTCAAGATTTTGAACAAGTGCCACAAGAAGAGCTTTGTGATATGACAATTAAGGAGAGCAAAACAGACAAAGATCATTTCAAAATTTGGTTTCAACT
>ML776731.1:92413-104878 GCA_009831015.1 Picea engelmannii
CAAGCCTTACTCATATTGTGAATGATTTCTTGAATGAGAATTCAATGTGTAGTTTGACTTCAAGCATTAAGATAGTCTTGAATTCTTTTTGAG
Organism: Picea engelmannii; assembly: GCA_009831015.1. Lineage (NCBI taxonomy): Eukaryota > Viridiplantae > Streptophyta > Pinopsida > Pinales > Pinaceae > Picea > Picea engelmannii. Next base: position 92,507 of record ML776731.1, read on the forward strand.
TTATTTATGCTTTCAGTACTTTGATTTGATTTGATGATAGTTGTTAATGACTGAATGAAAGAAGACAATGAATGCATCTCTTGAATAAGAGTTTTGTTCTTCTAACATTTGAAAGGTCTTAGAACTAGTTTGAACATCTCTTGAATGCTTATTGTTTTTACTCTTTAGAAAAACAAGTGTTGATTACTGTTATGAGATCTATGAAGATGACTTCTGAATAGAAGCTTAGCATCTCTTTCATATTCAGCCTTAGAATAGGTTTTGGTTTATCTCCATTAAATATAAAAACTATCTCTAAATCCATATACTTTGGACATGCCTCTAAGTTTTACAAACACCGGATTGACAATCATTTGCACTCTAATTTACTTGGGTAGATTGGAGCCTAATAGGTATCGCCCTTGCCACAAATCAATTATGTGGCGTTGTCTCCCATACTTCAACTTATGATGACTTAGATCCAGTAATTGAAATGGTGATCTCTTCAATAGGTTTGTTAGAGCCTGATCTCTTTACTCCTGTCATGACCCTCAACATGGTGTCCTTCCAGAGTGTGTTTCTTCCTTCCAATGAAGACCTCTTAGAAGCCATGACTGAGTTTTGTTCCTTGACATGGTGTCCTTTCAAAGCATTGTCCTCTTGGAATCCATGATCAAGAAGAGATTTGAGGATATTTTTTGCGTCTCTGAGGCAACCTCGTTAAAAAATGAAACATAGGTCTTTGAGCATGATTTTTTGATTTCAAGCTTGTTAAAAAATGAAACCACTTACGAGGATAGTTTTTTCATCTTTGCAAAAACCTCATTAAAAAATGAAACAAAGGTTACAAGCATAGTTCTTCTCATGTGTCAAGCTCATTAAAAAATGAAACATAGGTCTAGGGATTGAATCTGGATTCTCGAGCATAGTTTTTCTCCTGTGTCAAGCTAGTTAAAAAATAAAATGAAACAATTTTCCCCTCTTTGTTTGAGTCAATTCCTTCCTCTAGTATTTGAAGCTTCATTTCCTCTGCCTTTGTCATTGGATGAAACAAAGCTTGGGGGGGCAATGCTTTCAACCTCTAGACTTCATGCTGAAGTAGAGCCACTAGTTTCTTAAGACGGGGGCTAAGTACTAACCATCCATGTGTTATGCGTTGGGAAGTCCAAGCATAGTTTTCTATGGTTCGAGCTTGTGTAAAAATGAAACCACTTACCTCAAGCATAGTTTCCTCTAGTTCAAGCTTGTGTAAAAATGAAATCAGGTCCAAGCATAGTTTCCTCTAGTTCATGCTTGTGTAAAAATCAAACCAGGTCCAAGCATAGTTTTGTTTAGTTTTTAAGCTTGTGTAAAAAATAAAATCTATCCCAAGCATAATTTTGTTTTGTTTTAAAGCTTGCGTAAAAATGAAAACAATCCCGAGCTTAGTATTTGTTCTTTCTCATGCTCGTAAATACATGAGAATAAGTTACCGAGCTTAGTATTTGTTCTTTCTCGTGCTCGTAAATCAATGATAATGTAACCGAGTATACTTTTATCACTTTTTCGGACTCGTAAAGGTTATACAAAAAAGGAACCCCCTGGAGTTCCCTTTAAGCTCTTTTCAAACTCTCTAAACATGAAAAGATTGCTAAGAGATCTTGTTCTTTTCATGCTCATAAAAGTATTTGAAGAAAACGTTCGATGAGCGATATTTTATAACCTTTTTGGTCTCGTCGAACTAATTTACAAAAAAGGAACTGGGATAGTTTTCTTTAAGTGGTTTTCAGACTCTCAAAACATGAAAAACCCTCAAGTTTTCTATCTTTGGACTCGTTAAACAAACATCGAAAGGCCATTATGGGACTGAACCACTCCTTCCTAGGGTTCGTTAAACATACTCTGAGGGACTCGTTCGAAGGATGAGATTAAATTGACAATCATATGTTATCCTCCTCAAGCTTGCATAAAAATAAAGAGGTACTTGCCATAAATGGTGGGAGAAAAAATTGGGAAAGAAATATGTCTAAACCTGTATTCCATGGAAGAGTTGCTTTTGAGCATGACACCCTTTCACTTGCCTTGTGTCTAGGTTGGAAAATCCACTTGTCTCCTGATCATACCCCTTTATAAGATTACAAATTGGTCTGTGATCCCTATTGTTGAGTCAGTGTTTCCAAGACAATTGTCGTGTCGTCAATATGTTCAAAAACAAGTTCAACCCAAAAATCCTTCTGTTGCTTCAACCATTTCTGCAGTCCTTAATCCTTCTATTGCGTCGACCATCCCTGAGTCAGTCCTAAATCACTTGTTTCTCTGACCTACATCAAATATTGTTACTTGTTTCAAGTCATTGATGTGGGATACATCAAGGCCCTCCTGTGATGAGTCTTTTCTTGTCGACTTCAACTCATTATCCAGAAATTAGACTTAGAAACTAATTGGTACCTTGGAACTTGCATGCCTCAATGGCAGGTTTCCTCACTTTCGACAGTGGGTTTTCATTATTGACCCCTGATCGGGAGATTCCACCAAGTGTTCGACTTCAGCTCATTTATTCACATTCGTTGGATTGTACTAGTGTACCTTGGGAGTCATTGACATTAATGGTGATTTCCCTCACACTTATTAACAGTATACACTAATGAATGGTAATCAAGTGGTTTCTACCATGTTCGACTTCATCACATGTGTTCACATGGTTAGATTTGTACTATAGAGTGGAAAAGATGAAGACCCTGGATATTTTCTAACAGATCTAGGTCGCATTGGAGTATATTCAGTGTACTGTTGCATAGATCCACATTGTATGTCTGGTGGCTATGTTCAAATTTGAAACTTTAACACATAGATCCACAGTGTAGTTTTGGTGGCTGTGTTCAGATTTGATTCATAATGGCATGGATCCACGGTGTATGTTTGGTGGTCATGTCCTTTTCCTACCTAACATGGATCTTTGCATGTCGGCATTTATGCTCTGAGTCATTTGTATTATGAGTATAGGGAATGCCTACCTCAGGGATGATGTATTATTGTACTGTATTTCCTTGTTTGTTGGCAACTTTCCGACCAACTGTTCCTTGTTCCCTACACACACTCAACAAAGTATTTCAGCTATCACTCTATTCTAACTTCATACTTTGGGGGGCTCTCTATTACACATTATTTTCATCATCCCTATGACCATTAATGATGTAAACCTATATGTTTCCTTCAGACGGGTCAGTGGCCTGAGTTCCTGAAGAAAGAAGAGAGAAGAACTTTTCCTGAGAGAAGAAATGCCATTTTCCTTTGTAAAAACCCTATAAAAAAGGGAGTTCGCAGGCTGCATTATAGCTAGGGTGCGAGAATGACTAATTCTCATAGGCTGCATCATAGCTAGGTCATGAGGAGTTTGCAGTCTACTCTATAGGAAGGGTGCGAGAATGATTACACGTGGAAAAAATGAGTGTTTCTCAAATCTTCTAGAAGGAGAAACTTCCATGGTGAGGTGGCATCCGAATGGTTTGGATCTTACTCGCTTTCATGATTTAGTGGGATCATCCTAACCTACTCACCTTATCCTCTTCAGCTTATAAAAGGAAAGGAGTTCTCATGGAGAAGGGCTAAGTTGGATTTGTCTTGGGATTGTTAGCTTAGTGGTTTTTGCCTTGGGATTGTTAGCTTGGTTAGAGTGGCTTTGAGATTTTCTTTGTCAAGATAGATTGTGAGTAGCTATCAGATCCATGGTCTTAGAATCCTTGAGCAAAAAGTGTGTGGGGAATGAAGGACAGTTGGAAGGGACCTTGCGACATCAAGACCATGGTTGTAATCTCTCTTTCACATTTAATATGATACAGTAATATGATTCTTTCCTATAAAGCTTGTTGTGTTTTATTGTATGATTCCTTGATCACATACATAGGTTTATATTGAGTTTATGCTATTACTATCATTTTGGTTGGTTGCATTCTTTTGCAGGATCATCATTGTATGAGTGTTGGAATGAAGCTACGATGGCGATGGAGAGAGGAAGCGGTGTTTAAATGGTGTGCCACCTATCCCTCTTTAGTTAGTAAATCCAATATTTAAAACTTAAGGAAAGCGTCATGTTCTGGTGTGTTTTGTTCTAGATCTAGGTGGATCTAGGGAGATCAGTTAGTGTCCACACCTACCGATTTATCCGATAACAGAAGGTTCCAACAGGGACCAGAGAGTTGTTCCAACTCGAGGAGAGAAAATGATCCAGAGACCGGAAGGTCGCAAAAGCCTGAAGGGGAGGGGGGCTGCATCAGGTGGTATCAGAGCGAGATTACGTTTGTTTACAGACATCAGAAAAAAGGAGGAAAGTTGGTATCATTTGTGGTATCAAAGAAATTTCATTTATGTTGGTAGGTGACGCAATGGAAATCATGCCACCGAGAAGGCGCAGACCGAATGCAGAAATGGAAGAAGAAATGAGGCAACTTCGAATGAGGTTGGACGCCATGGAGATAGAACAGAGAAGAGAAATAGAAGCTGGTGATGTCAGTGAAGCTGAGAGTGAAGAAGAAGTAGAGGCCAAAGAAAATGACGTAGAGGATGTTGCACAAGATCACTTGATAAAAGTTGTTTCTAAAATAGGAGCCAGAGCAAGAATAAAGGTACCAATGTATGAAGGCAATTTAGAAGTTGAAGAATTTTTAGATTGGGTACGTGCTATGGAAAAATACATCGATTATGGAGATATCTAGGAAGACAAGATGGTGAAGCATGTAGTGACAAGACTGAAAGGTCATGCAATGTTATGGTGGGATGAGCTACAAGCTGAATGCAGAAGTAATGGTAAGAAGAAAATTAAAAGCTGGGATAAGATGGTAGCTAAGTTGAAAGCAAAATTTATCCAGAAGTATTACCAGATCAATCTTTACAGAAGATTGCAAAACTTGAAATAGAGGGGTTTATCAATGAGGGAATACATTGAAGAAATCTACCGATTCAACATCAGGGTTGGACAGAAGGAGAATGAAGATGAAAAGGCCACCAGATATATCAATGGGTTGAGGTATGAAATCCAAGAGGAGATCAACATTATGTTAGTTAAAATAGTCGAGGATGCCTATCAAGCAGCCTATCAAGCTGAATAAAAATTGGCCAGGAATCAAAGCCAACAAATCAGAGGCAAAAATTCAGGTAGGGGCAAGGGAACTAGCAGAGAGAAGTTCTAGAAGTCGAAGCCTAAAGTTGACAAACAACATAGTCACCATGGGAAGGGTGGAATTTCTAAAGAAGGACAACATGGTGGAAGAAGTTATTTTTCCATAGGAAGAGGAAGAGGAAGAGCTAGAGGAGGCATAATTAAATGCTATACCTGTGGAAAAGGACACAAATATTGGGAATGTCCTGGAAGAAAAAGAGAAGGTGGAGAAGCACACATTGTCGAAGCACAGAAGCATGTGGAAGCAGATGCTGCAGAAGGAGGAAGAAACCTCATGATGATAAAAGTTCTTCTTAAACCAGAAAAGGAACCAAAGGAACCAGTTCAACACAAAATCATGTTCAGAACTTCTTGCAAGTCGAAGGACAGAGTTTGCAAGGTGATCATAGAAAGTGGGAGCACTGACAATATAGTATCCATAGAGATGGTGGAAAAACTGGAGCTAAAGACAACTGGACATCCAAAGACATACAAGGTATCATGGTTGCAGAAGGGACATTAAGTCATGGTAAGTCAACAATGCCAAGTTGAATTTAAAATAGGAGGTTACAAAGATGAAATATTGTGTGATGTAATTCCTATGGATGTCTGTCATATTTTATTGGGGAGCCTGTGGCAATATGACTGAAAGGTTATTCATGATGGAAGAAAAAATACCTATACCTTAGATATAAATGGTATAACACATATGTTGTTACCCATAGAGGACAAGGAGACAAAGAGAGAAGATAGTCCAAGCATACTTCTCATGAGTGGGAATGAAATCTTGAATGAAGTCAAGAAGGAGAAAGAAATGTAGTTTGTTGTAGTGAGGAATCCTAGAGTTATCCTTACAAATATTTATGTAGAAGATTTGCCTATAGAAATTCATGAACTGTTAGAAAACTTTGCTGATATAGTCATGGATGAGCTACCACACTCATTTCCACCCATTAGGAGCATAAGCCATCATATTGAACTTATTCCAAGAGCTAGTTTACCAAACAAAACAGCTTATAGATTGACACCTAGAGAGAATGAGGAAGTCAAGAATCAATTCCAAGAGTTGTTGGATAAATGGTTAGTCAGAGAAAGCCTAAGCCCATGTGCAGTACCAACTGTATTAAGTCCAAAGAAGGATGGAGGATGGAGGATGTGTACAGATTCCAGATCCGTCAACAAGATAACCATTAGATAAAGATTTCCTTTACCGAGGATGGATGATTTGATGGACTCTCTAAGTGGTGTAAGCTATTTTTCCATGGTAGACTTGAAGAGTAGATATCATCAAATAAGAATGAGAGAGGGAGATGAATGGAAAATAAAATTCAAGACAATTGAAGGATTATTTGAATGGATGTTCATGTCGTTTGGGTTGAAAAATGCAGCAAGCACATTTATGAGGTTAATGAATGAAGTGTTGAAAGACTTCATAGGAAGATTTGTCATAGTATATCTAGATGACATACTAATCTTCAACAAGACAAAAGAAGAACACTTAAGGCATTTGACATCAGTGATGGAAAGGTTGCAGTAAGAGAAATTGTTGATAAATCTGAAGAAGAGTTCTTTTATGAAGAAGGAGCTCATATATTTGGGTTTTGTAATCTCTTCAAATGAATTGAATATGGACCTAGAAAAGGTGAGAGCAATCAGAGAATGGTCATCGCCGAGCAACATATTTGAGGTAAGACGTTTTCATGGGTTAGGGAGTTTTTAAAGATAATTAATCATGAATTTCAATGGCATAAATGCACCCATGTTAGACACTGTGAAGAAGAAGCACAAGTCCTTTAGTTGGACAAAGAAGTTGAGAAAAGTTTCAAAGTGTTAAAAGATAAAATCACAAAGCAACAAATTCTGGTCTTACCATATTTTGGAAAAACATTTCAGGTGAGATTTGATGCAAGTGGATTAGCTATTGGAGCAGTCTTGAATCAATATAATAAACTAGTTGCTTATTTCAGTGAGAAACTGAATGACACCAAGAAAAAGTATTCCACATATGAAATGAGTTTTATGCAGTGATTCAAGCTTTGAAAAAATGGAGGCATTACCTAATTCCTAAGGAATTTGTCTTGTACAGTGATAATCATGCTTTGCAATTTATTACTAGGCAAGAAAAGTTAAATCAGAAACATGCAAAATGGGTAGAATTTATGCAGAATTTTACTTTTGTTATCAAGCACATTGTTTGAACTGCTAAAAAAGTCGTAGATGCTTTGAGAAGGAGGAATTTTATTGTACAGGAATTCTGAGTGGAGACTTTGGGGTTTGAACACCTCAAGGAGATGTATAAAGAAGATGCAGATTTCAAAGAATATTACGAGGCATCAAAGAATACTTTATTGGGAGATAGAAGCCCATGGATTGAATATTTGATTTAGGATGGATTATTGTTCAAGGGGAGCCAATTATGAATTCTGAAATTCTCAATGAGAGACAACCTGTTGAAAGAAAAACACAGTGGAGGTTTAGCTGGACACTTTGGTCATGATAATACATTTGCACAGTTGAATAATTCGTATTATTGGTCGAGCATGAGAGAAGAACTAAATAATTTCATGAACAAATGCATAATTTGTCAGTATGCAAAAGGAATACAGCAAAACACTATTTTGTATCAACCATTACCAATTCCAGAGAGGTTGTGGGATGCAATCAGTATGGATTCCATTTTCAGATTGCCTAGAACTAAAAAAGGGAGCGATTCCATATTTGTCGTGGTAGACAGATCCTAAAAAATGTCACATTTCATACCATGCCATAAGATAAGTGATGCCACACACATCGCCAATTTGTTTTTCAGAGAAGTAGTAAGACTACATGGATTGTCGAGGAGCATAGTTTCAGACATAGACACCAAATTTGTAGGATACTTTTGGAGGACTTTATGGAAGAGATTGGGGATGAACTTGTCCTTTAGTTCATCATATCACCCTCAGACATATGGACATAATGAAGTAGTAAACAAGAGTCTTGGAAACTTGTTGAGAAGTTTAGTCACTAAGCAAGGTCAACAATGGGATCAGATTCTGGCACAAGCAGAATTTGTATTCAACAATTCAGTGAATAGGAGCACAGAAAAAAGTCCATTTGAAATTGTGTATGGTATACAGCCAAGAGGGGTTACAGAGTTGACAGATTTGAATCAAGATGAGTTCAGAAGTGTTGGAGCAGATAATTTCACAACAAATATGTAGAAACTACATGACAGAGTCAAAGAGAAGCTACAGGACAACAGTCAAAAATACAAGATAAGAATTGATCAAAGGAGAAGAGAAGTTCAATTCAAAGTTGGAGATGAAGTTTTAGATCATTTGATAAAAGAGAGATTTCCAAGGGGAATATATAAAAAATTGAAAATGAAAAGGATAGGACCATGCAGGATTCTCAGAAAATTCCTAGCCAATGCTTATGAGATTGAGTTGTCAGGCAATGTTGGGATATTGTCGATATTCAATGTTGCAGAATTGTATCCTTACAAGAGAGATGGAGCAGGAGAATCAGATGATCAGAAAGAAATTTAGTAGGAAGTGCAATTGACCACAACAGAAAAACATCATATGGAAAAATTATTGAACAGAGGGATGGAAAGAAAACCAGGTGGAAGACATATCTTGAGTACTTAGTGAAGTGGAAATATCATCCAATGGAAGATGCAAGTTGGGTCACAGAAACTGATATTTTGAAACATGGAAGGACACTACAGGAGCTCATGGACAGGAGTCCATGAATTTATTTTTTTAACCAGAGGAGTATGATGCAGGAGCATCGCCTTTAAAGACGATAGCACACACGTGGAGGCAAACAAAGGACATCTCAACATGGACAAAATTTCTAGTCAAGCATTTAACTCGGAATTTAATTGGGTTGTTGAGATATTTTTATGAAAAAAAAATTAGAATATAACTTGTTTGTAAAGTCTCTAAGGACTGTAAGAACTGCAGATACAGAGTTTTGACTCTATCTGGTAGTAACAGGCAGTTAATGTAATAAGACAGATTAGGTAGGAGTTTTAAAATATGAAATGATCGATTTCAGAACAAGACGAGAGAGCTCACGGAGCCGGTCCTTAGATAGTTGAATTTTACATTGTAATAGATTAGTATGGTTAAGTGTTTTAAGGGATATTAGAACAGGGTAGAGAATAGTAGAGTAGAGGAACACTATGTAATTTTCATTTTATGAATGAATAAAACAGACGAAAATTGTCCCAAAATCCTTGGATTATGTTCATCTCGAATGTGATTGCATGAATTTTATTCTATATGTATGATTTGTTACCGTTCAATTCATGTATGAGAGTTAGAGAGATTGAATGTATGAAGTCATGACAAAACTGGTTGAGTTTCAATTGTTTCTCTTATTATACTTGTATGCAAGGTGTGCATCTCGAATGTAAGGAGTGCGTCGACTGAGTCTCAGATTGGCTCAGAGAGAAGTTCAGAGGGAACCAAGGAAACTCAGACCAAGTGCAAGGTGTGTAGAGCATCAAGAAGCTAATGAGCTTTGAAGAATTGGAGTCGAAGAACGCCAAGTGGGAGAGAAGCATTTTCTTTTCAAGAAAATCCTTCGAACTGAGTTTTTCGAAATCCCAGAACGCAAGGTGTGCATGGGAGATTGAAAATCCTTCAAGGGACGAAGCTCATAATGGATAACACTTTCATAAAGTGTTCACGAGATCCATAAGTTGGATTCACAGGAGAAGAGAAGATCAAAATCATCTAAGTTTCGAAATCTTTTAAGTCCGTGAAGAAGGCGCAAAATCTCAAGAGGGAGAGCACAAAAGTCATCAGATAAGATGCAAGGAAAATATATGGACTGTCAAATCCATGTCTAGACACTCAAAAGAAAGTGCGAGAGAGATCAGATCAGAACCGTCAGATCTAAGTGCCATGGAACAACACCTGTTGGATTCGGAGAAAGTTTCAAGAAGGTTAAAACCTTCACCATCCACAGGAAGGAGGATTTTACGAAACCCTAAGCCCTGAGACAATCTAATACATCCATTGCGAGAGGATAGGTGGCAACAGATCTAGGAGTCGGAGGATCAACCATCGGGGAATTGGAAATGAGAACAGAGGTAAAGTTTCGATGAACTAGGAGCTGATGTAATCACAACCATACATTAGAGGAGATACGTGGCAAGCAATCAACATTTCTCTGAATTGCACATCAAAAGAGTCAAAGACCGAGTTACAAGAACTCGCAACTCGTGAAGTTGAAATTCAATCAAGACTGTTGGATAAAGAGGAAATCTGGACTATTGATTTTACAGAAGGGATTTCAGAGTTTTGATGATGGGAATATACGAGGGGAAAGATTGTTCAATCTTGCAAAACACAAATTCACAAAAGCATTTGAGATGTTGAGTTCAGGGACACACAGAAGTATATAAACATTTCACTGACTCAAAGTTGGAGAAGGTAAAAGGGGCAGAGTCCAGGGCTCATGAAATTATCTAAACCATTGGATGACAGGTGAACCTTGACTGTTGATCTAGGTGAAGGAAATATCAGAAGGTTTATTCCCAGGTTATAACCAGAGGTCATGTGGTGGAACTAAAGGAAGGAGCTAACATGAGTTAAGCCCTGTCGCAGTTAGGGGATCAAGAGTTTTAAGAACAAGGAATCGACTCCTTCACATTGCCAATACGTGAAGTGCGATGAGCGCTTTTAGGGCTCAGCCGGTGGCCACAGGTGGTGGTCATGTGGGAAAATATTCAAGGGGAGCTAACCAGTGCTCATCCCTCATCGAGAATCAGCTATCGGGAGAATTGAGGTGGATCATTTGCAAAGTCTCGAAACATGATATTTCAACACGCCTTTTGTGTAGGAGTGCGGTCACAACCCGTGATCGCGTGGAGTAGACACTTGCGCTTGGGTGATTAGTCATGTAGGTAGAGTTTTGGGAAAGGACCTATGGATTTGGAGAACGAAGGTTCCAGGAGGGACCAAAGATTTGTTCCAGATTCAGGAGAGAGAACGATCCAGAGACCGGGAGGACGCAGAAACCCGAAGGGAGGGGGGACTGCATCACTCGATAACACAAATGAGGAGGCAGTGTCTTCGAAAGAGAAGATGCGAAGGATAAATCAAAGTATACAACACTATAAAGAGAAAATTAAAGAGTTGGAGGAGCGTGTCACACCTAATACTCCCCTAGAAGTCATAGCTCAATGAGAACATGAGGCAACAACAACTACTGAGGATATCGGCCGAAGCATACAAAGAGTCACTGATCTGCTGGAAAAGAGTGCACATCTGTGGACTCACCTCCTAGAGGATGGAATCCTCCAATAACTACAAGAGAGGGAAAAAAAACTCCACGCAACAATGGCGGAGGTGAAGTAGCGACAAAAAATAATGTCATTACTGGAGAAGATGAGGACTGCCACCAAAATTAAGGCTCTACAGTTGGAAGAGAAAGCGCTACAAGCACGAAAGACATCAAGACAAGTGTTGTTGGAGCCTATGAAATAAAAGGCAGAGCAGTTGGTCATGGAGGCCGACACAGTTAAGAGGAGCATTGAATAGATCGGGTCTAAGGGAGGAGAGATTTTACAATATCATATCACGGAACAGGTGGTCATCACTATGTTCGAAAAGAGAATTCAGTCTCACCAACAGTGCCAGTGGATAAGGGAAATATATGACGCACTACAACATGTTAGGATGTTTAGACACTGAGGAGTTAGTTAATACTACTTGGTCTAATATGTCATTAGTAAAAGTGTGTTTCTTTAGTATGCATTAGTATGCATTTGTAGTTAGGAAATCCGACGGTCACGATATGTTCCCGACATAGAGTGATCCGATAGTTCATACTCTCCTTGATCTTAATGACCATTGATCTGTGGCTTAACACCCAATTGGTCCATGATCTCTATTTAAAGAGCATGGAGGGTCATTTGCCGATGATTGATTGTGAGAAACTCTCTTGTAAAATCTCTCTGTAATCTTTTTCTTTGCATTAATAAAGTGCTCCAAGTGACCGCGTTGCCTGGGACCGTGGATGTTTCCCCGTAGGGGTTGTTGAGTGAAATTTGTGTCATATAAATTCTCAACGATTTAATATCAACCAGGGATGCTCGTAAGCTTGTGATGATGCCAGCAAAATATATGCAGGAGTAGGCATCTAACTCTAATCTAAGAAAATTCAATCAAATCGTAACTCTTGCATAAGACTTAGTTGTTGTAGGCATGAAAACACTAGCTCCCATTCAGGAGGTCTTCTCAGAATGTTTCAAATAACCT